>JAADVD010000268.1:0-40275 GCA_023334535.1 Pythium vanterpoolii
CGCGTGGCGCGCGCCACGACTCGCTGCCGACCGAGGCCACCTCTGGCTCGCCGTTGCGCCTCCAAGACCTCGAGGCCCAGGAACAGGAGGAGCAGGCATCGTTGGCGGTTACGCTGCGGCCCCCAGCGTCGGGGCATGCCGACGAGCACACGGCACTGCTCAAGATGACGACCATTGATCTCGACGCCCAGGACGAGGCGCTCCTCCACAAAGTGCGTCGCCGCCCGACGCCGTCTCCACCTCTCTCGACAAGTGGCTCGGGCGGCGAGCAGAGCGATTTGTATCGCGCTCCGGCGCTGCGCAAGTCGGGCAAGAACCGCGAGGCGTTGCGGGCCGCCATGGAGCGCGCGCGCCGCAGTTCGTATGGTGCATTGGGCGGTGGTGGGACTGGTGGGAATGGTCATGGCAGCGTCCTGAGCCAGTCCATGGCCGAGCTCCAGTCCCGCGACAGCCTCGGCTTTGGGTTTGGCGGTCCGGCCAGCAGCCGCGGCGGCAGCAGCGCTCCGCAGACCCCGCATATCGTCTAAGGTGTAAAACGCTGCGTGCTGTATTGTGTATGGGCTGTCGTCCGCTTGTCGAAAGAAAAAACTCTCTACACTACGCTTCTCCTCGTGCCCAGGTTCTAAAGCTTTTGTCCTCTCTTCTCCTCTTCTCTCCGCTCTCTTCCTCTTATACCTCCTTTCCTCTCCTCTTCCTTAGAGAACCTTCTTGTTCATGGCACGGGCCGTTTGGTGAATGACCTGGTCGATAATGCCAATGACCGTAAACACACCGCCAATGATCGCACAAGCGTTGGTCACAAAGTGGTAGAACGGCACGCTGCTCTCGGTGATGCGCACCGACATGGGGCTCAGATCGTAGCGAAACATAATGGACGGCAAATCGTCGGTCTCCAAGTATTCGTTGCTGTGGGCCGTGTACTTGTAAAGATTGATTGCCTCTGGCTGAGTCTTGACCACGTACGAGTTTGTCACGACTTTGATATAGTGCACGTACGTGTGGTTCTTGTTGAACGCCGTAAACTCTTGGCCTTCGAGGCGGTGCGTGTAGAGCTGCATGCGCGCACTGGTGGGAATGAGAGACGCCGTCGACGCGTCCAAGTGCTCGCCGAACCACAGTTCATTCACAGCGTGCGACGCGTTCACGAGCGCGTGGTCCATCGAGTACGCGGGGTTCGCGAGGTGCACATGGAAATTCCCGGGCACGCGCTTGACGTACAAATGCCCATAGAGCCGGCAGCCTTCGGGACCGGTCGCGCGCGCAATGGCCACGCCGTTGGCGGCGGCTTCTTGCTTGTCTTGTTCGTGCAGTTGTTTCTTGCGCAGTTCGACCGCGTCGCTTTCACCGTCAAAGAGCTGCTTAAATTTCGCAATGAACCCTTCAATCGTACGGTCACCAAAGTACATTTCCACGGGCGAAATGTCGCCGTCTTTGTAAAAAAGGATGGTCGGATACGCACGGATAAACTGCGTCATGCAGAGCGCCGGGTGCGCTTGGCAGTCGACCGACGCGACACGCATGCGCTGGCCGTAGTGCAGCGACGGCAAGGTCTTGGCAACGCGCTGCCAGACCGGCTCGAGGCGCTGGCACCAAATGCACCACGGTGCGTAGAAATCGACCGCGACGTAGTGGTGCTCTTTGAGAAACGGCTCAAACGTGGCTTCGTCGAGCACCGTGACCACGGCATCGCTCATGGGCAAGTCGCCGTAGGTCGCGACGTCGTCCATTTGCGGCTGGGCCTGCTCGTCGTTTGCGAGTCCGACGTGGCGTCCTTTGTGGTCAATGCGGATCTTGTAAATGTTTTTGGTCATGTTGTGCTTGCGGGTGCCCGTCATGTCCGAGACATCGACGCTCGCAAACTCGCACGGGAGATCGGGGACTGTAATATTGAAATTGATGCGCATCATTTGATCGAGCCCCTCGTCCATGACGATCTCGTGCTTGTAGTCGACCGTCAAGAACGCATTGAACTCGAGCACAAAGAGCAGAAACATGATAAAGCAGCCGCCGATCGAGAGCGACACACCTGGGAGCGTGCTCACCGTGAGGTCCTAAGCAATCCACATACATCGTCCATTAGTCAGCTGTACTGTCTATTGAGCCCACGATAGACGCGTAGTGTAGCTCGTGGCGGCGGTTCAACGCTTCGAAGCTGGTGGAAAGGTAGACGCACCTCGGGGATCTTTTTGTAAAAGTCCCATTTCTTCAACACGTCCATGGCGCCCATGATGACTCTGTCAGAGGACAGCGAGGTGTGTAGGAATGCAGCGGTGGCGGCGACGAAGCAAGCGGTTTCCTTTGCGCGCGCGTCGAAAAGTTAGACGCCGCTGAGAGTGCTTTAGACTTTAGACGCTCGATCTACCGATGGTTTGCTGCCGCGTGGAATTCAGGGCGAGACGAGAGAGCGAGTGAACAATCACTCCACAAACCCTCCGGTACTGCATATTCTGCGAGACAGAATCATCTGATATGAGAGAGCCTGTTTAACAGCATGATCCGTGGTGAAAATTTTCAGCCAATCAGATCACGGCAGAAGTAGCCATCTCACCAAGCAGCTCATCCCTAGCGAGCAAAAACGTCTTACTATGACGCTACACTGGATGTGATACATCGCGGTCTGCGGCATCGCTGCGAGACCAGTCTACTATGCGTAGCGTAACGATGCGCAACTGTTTCCCGAGCCTCGGTCTACAAACACATCACAGGCGAGCACGTGTTGGCGTCTATCTGAGGGGAGTGGATTGGACTTGCGACTAACACCCACGAACAACTGTTGTTTCGGTTGTCTCGCTGTTTCACTACGAGTTACTTTGAGCCCGTGGCGGATGCAGGCTCCAATTAATGCTCTGGCTGGAGGCACGCGACCACGCCGTAGTACCGACCAGCGGACGAGAGTTAGATGCAATGTCTTGGGGAGCGCTGGACGCTGGACTACATGAGGCGTCAACAAAATGCGATAGGGAACACTCGCGCATGTCGTCTTGCTTGGTAGTCTAGTCGCGTCTCTGATACTGAGCGTGTGCTTGGTGAATCAAGGGAAATCACGACCGACCGGACTCACAGTGTGTTGTCTTCTCGACCTCCTCCGCCTCTTCTTAAAAAACCCAATCGAGACGTTTGTCTTTTTCGAGACGAGCGGCTAAAGGTGTCGCGCGCCGAGCCGTGTGAGACGGTGCATTGCTGCTGGATGGATGAATTTCTGCGGTCGAATACTATTTATTGTTAATATCGCATACGGTGAGGGAGAATTCGCCGCGTGGATGGGCACAGACGACCAGACCAGGCAGCGTAAATGGAAAATGGGGAGGGATGGGGTCGGGACCGCTTGTGAGTGTAACTCGAGTCGTTATCTATGCAAATAGAGACGTGAATGAGATCACGATGCACGTCTCCAGTGTCCGCCCAATCCCTCCTCTCGCTGCGACTCGCTGCGGCGTTCATTTCGGCGCATCGTTTCGAGGGATCTCCGCTCGCCATCGCTTGGTGAGCATCTAAATCTGCAGCTCAGCCAACACAAAGCATCGTTGTCAGAATGGACTCAGCAAAATAGCAAGGGATGATGCGGAACATGCGAAAACAGACTCGGTAGCAGTTGAGGCGCGCGCATCACAAAGAGCTACTGTACATATTTTGATGGGCGCCTCATTGTCAGTGAATCTAGAGGATTTATGATGCATTGTGAGTGGTTATACAGGCACGCGAGTGAGATGATCCAGGAGTAGCCGCCACTCACAAACAACGATATCCATACTGTTCTTGCGCGCCGCACGGCTTGACGTGGTCTTGTATTTACCGTTTCCATTGTTCGCATGCGTTCTCACGCTACAGATACAATATCTTGGTGGTCGTGATAGTACCGTTCCGTACACTGGCCATTTTGCAGCGGCGTTCTTGTTGGATGGAAGGCGCGGCAGCTCGGATTTAACGACGGTCTATTTACGAACATCGTTGCCGCAGGTGGGATTCACCTTCACACTGGAACGCCACGCGCCACGTCGTCTTTGTCTGCGTTGGCATCTATCACCCACGCGATCGAGGCGCCGCCAATTAAATTGTGATGATCTGCGGCCGACTCACCCACCAACTGGATCGCCTCGCGTCGGCCTGGCTATGTGCAAATGGCCATCAACCTTCTGGTGATCTGGTTACCTTCGTGCGGACTAATCGGCGGACATGACCAGGGCATGATTCCAGTTCAGTGAGTGGGTGACTGTATGTACAAACAGCACTGTCTCTGTATTTCGATGGCACGTTCTCCAACCCCTCTTCCCCACGATCGCGCGCTCTTTGCCGCGATGCGAGGTCTCTCTTCTCCATGAGGTCTCTCTTCCATGACTCGCGGCATGATGGTGCCTGGTGTCATACTTCGAAGTAGTCGACGCCCTGCATCTCGTCAAAGTGGCGGTCGCAAAAGCCGTTCGTACGTTCGTAACCTGGGCGATTGCAGCCGTCAAAAAGGCACCGCTTGCCGCCGCCGTGTGCCCAGCAGAGACCGTTCGAGACGGCGACTTTGGTGCAGTTGGCGTGGCCACAGGGCGTCCCGCCGCCGTGGGCCCAGCAGCGACCCTTGGCCTTGGCGCGCTTGGAGCAGCCGTCCACTTTGCACCACGTCGAGCCACCTGGTGGAATCAATAGTGTACGATCAGTGTTTGCAGGCAAAGAGAATTGAACAGGTTCCTCAGCGTACCGTGTTTCCAGCAAAGCCCCATGTACTTGGCCGTGCACTCGCAGCCTTCGGTCGAACACTTGCGCGCGCCCTGCACGCGATCCAGAATTATGTGTCAGCGGAGTTTAGATGCTCTATTACGCACACACCACGCACCCCGTGACGACAGCAGAGCCCTTTGTGGACAATGTAATTGTCGCAGCCGTCGACGCGGCACGTGCGGCCTCTCCGTTTCTCGGCGCGGCTGAGCGGCGCTGCTGGTGCGATCGTCGCGATTGTCGCGCGCGGCGTCGGCTGAGCATCCCCTTTTTCTTCCTCCTCCTCTTCCTCCTCTTTCTCCACCTTCTCCTCTGTTCGATCGTGTTCCTGCTTGGCGTGGGCGTGTTCTACTGCCTCTCGTTTGGCTCCCGTGTTACATCGCCCGATTGGGAGGGTCTCTCCTCCCCAGTAAGGATGGGTGCTCGTCGACTCGGTCTCGAGCCACGCCGTGGCTTCCAGCGGCAGCGGCATTCCTTTTCGCCAGTCTCGCTGGTCCAGCATGGGAATGGCCCGCGACTGCGACTGGCCATTCCCCAGGGCAATGGACGCCGCAGTCGCAGACGTCTGCGACTTCGGCGTCCATTGCCCTAGGCGTCGCGGTGGCAAGAGCACGGGGGAGGCTTTTGACGCGTTTGCTGTCATCGCCCCACCGACGCCGTCGCTATTGCGACAGTCCTGGGGCGGCGGCAAGTCGTTCAGGATGAACGCCAACCCCAAGCGCGGAATCGCCGCGACAGCCGGGGGCGACGACGCCCGTGTCCCGGATATTGGCTGCGGAGACGGCACGTCGTCGGCCCGCGGTCGCACGCGGCGGGCCAGTCGCTCGCACTCGCCTCGGCCAGCGACATGCGGTGAAAGCAGGGTGTGGGCCGGTTCGTTGTCCATGGTGGTCGTCTGGTTTTTTCAGGCTGATTGATGATTGATGGTGTGGCACACTGGTGATCTGGCGGAATGACGGACCGAATGCACAGACCCAACCGGCTGGTGTTGCGCCGGTGGGTCCTTCTCTTTCCCAGCGGGTGGGCGATGTACTAATACAGTTTTGAGTTTTTGAGTGGACCGACGCACCGGGTCATTTCATGATACCTCGTATACATAATACTATTGAAATGCATGTGCCGTTCAATCGAGTTCAAACCGTGCTTCAAAAGAGTATAGACTTCCAAATCCCATATATCAGGGCAGTGATAAGACGCACTTGACACCGTGCTGTATAGTGACTGACCTTTCGGTGCTTTGCTCAGTTGCGCTTGCTTCCAGGTCCATTCGCACGCGAGTCGTCGAAAAAGAACGGTCTCGTGTTGTGTGGCTGGTCACGGTATTAATACAGTACAACCGTACGTTCCATGCCACCTAGACACAACCAAACGCAACGGCACTTTTCGTGGAGTGATGTTGGGGGGTGGTCAGCACAGGGAAAAAAAAATCCACGCAACGTGGGAAAGCGACACGGTTCGGAGACTTTTCAGAAGCACAGTCGTCTGGGGTGTCGGTCTTTGGCTTCTGGGCTTCTGAACCTGCGGGTTTCCAAATCGATCGATTCGGAAGCAGGGTGGAACGAGGAGTAGGTGAGATGGTGGTGATTTACCAGAAGGAGGGGGAACATTTACAAAACAAGGTGAAATAATGCCCGTATCGACTGCGGCACGAAGCGCCGCCACACGCCTAGAGGACCTCGAGAGACACTGACAGAAGGCAGCGTGAGATTCGCAGTAGATTTTCATCTATTATTTAATAAGAACGAGTCGATTTGGCTGCTGACAGCCAGTGCAGCGTCTTGGACCACGCCGGTTTCGGTCCGTCGCCACTGGCGCACGAGCGGCTCTTCACGAGGTTTAGGTGACCTAGCGTAACATCCCCCAGCGGCCTTCGGTATTCAATACTCTCGCTCTCTGATTCAAAGAAACGAAAGGGACTTGACGCTGTGCAATCGAAAAGCTGGCGTCAGTGCGGTGACCCCCAGCACAACGGTCATCGGGTGGCGACTGATCAGTCCTAATCGACTTTGCCCAATCAATCCAGGAGCCACGACCGCACTGGAGCCCTTCATTCTATGGTAGAAATGCCATTCGCCCTGGACTGCGGCAGCATCTCAAGCCAATTTAGCAGCGCCCATTGCGAATGGAAGCAGTGTTATCTAGTGCTAAATGGATAACATGCGTGCGTTTGTCGTTATCACGCGACCCAAAGGCACGGTCTCACAGGCGTTGCCAGCCACAAGTGTCAACAATCCCCCAGTGACCAAATGCACAGGCACATAAGAAGGCATGGCTTAAAATCAGTACGCTTCCAAGTCCCCATTTTACTCCCGCGCATGGCGTCTGGAAGATAGAGTGCCCTCTCAACATTTCGTGTTACAACGACACGATGGTCCGTCTGGTTTACGATTGAAGTTGGTCCCTGGCTTCGTCCTCACGGTTGTATATGTACAGGTCATGGTATTGTACTGTACTGTATCGCGCATGTGACGAGTTGTCTTTAGCACCACCACCCATCCGCTTGTTAAACTAGCTCCTTGAATACGTACAGTACAGGCACCCAACCCTTCCAACAAGTCACCACGAGTTGGTACCTGATAAGTACTGTACCTCAACTGTATTCTAGTCTCCTTTCGACGCCACAATGTTCACCTTTCAGACTAAGTTTCCACGCTTCACACCTTCAGCGTGGAATTGGAATATGACAGCCGGAGGCGTGGCGATCAGATCAGATGCTGGGTGACGCGGTCGATAGATAGTACAGTATAGTGCTGGTCTCGTTTGTCAACCGTAGGTGCCGGTTCTCTTTCGGGGGGACGAGTCCTGTGGCAAAGCCCACCCAGCAGCGTCACTCAAGCTTAGCTGACCCTGGTGTCCCTATCCACAAGTGATTCCGGATGTACAGGGACTGTCGCTTCGCGAAGATTCAGTCAAGGAGTCCCTCCACACAGCAGTAGCGAACCGTTCGCAACCGAGAAATTTTCGTACTTGTACTTCAAAACGTTACGGACTGTGGGGACCCCCCACATCACCCCTCCCCACACGGGTAGCGGTTCCGATTCCTCGGTCATATTCTACAGCCCATCATCAGATTTACAGCGGGTAATAAAACAATGGAATATTCGACAAGTGGGTGAGGGCGAAACCGTCGAATGCTCTAGTGTTTTTAAGGGCTCACTTCGCTTAGGGTATCCGACGTGTGGAGAGCCTCTACCTTTACCAAAGCTCCTATTGTATGTCCCACCGGAGTGTACTGAACACTAGGTAGAGTGCTGAGGCGTGAACACGTCGAAAGTGTTGGAGGGAATGGATGGATTAATGTGTGCCCTAAGATTGCCGTTGACTTTGCTTTGTTTGTCGACCGAACATTACGAGAGACTGGGCTCGGTGTGCCGTCACACTGTCTTTCTCCTGCAAAATCACTTTCGCCGCATTAGGTACAGTACAGTATTGGAATGCACGCTGGAACTGGCGTTCGCCAACCTTCTGATATAAATACCCCTGCGTTCGTTTCGTCTCGCGCAACCTTCTCGTGGATGTGTCAAGCGCCAAAGCCCGAGTCGTACTAGTGCACTGCAATAAGTTAACTATAGGAGGTGTGGTGGCAAGAGATTCCGTCGCCAATCTGGTAGTGTGGAGCGAAACTGCGGTGATTTCAGCCGTCTCCACCAGCATTCCGTGGCCATTCATGAAGACCGCAAATACAACCTGTGCTGACCCGTGGGCTGATACTGTACACCATGGCGTGGCACAGTACTGCTGAAAATCCGTCACGTGCTGGCTGGACGGCGGCTGATCACGGGTCGTGATCAGCAGTCGTGATCAGCAGCCGGCCAGTCTGCACGTGGACAAATATCTACTGTATGACCACATAGCCGATCCGACTCGTCCGTGTTCAAGGTCGTCCGTCACACAACAGGAATGTTGCACCTAAGTGAGATTCTCCAAATAGTGACACTAGGAGTGCTGGTCAAATACCGGTACATGTGAAGTTTGGGTGGTGATATCGGTATTGTAGCTCCAATGATACTACTGGGACCCACACCAGAAATTTATTTGACCAACCTTTGAATTCCTACGCCCTTCTCAAACCGATACTAGGGAGAGTTGTGAATATATGAATGCGCACTCCAAGACAGGATGGCAGTCTTCAATGCTGACAGTTCATTTCACAGTATCCAAAGTATCACCCAGTCAGACAATGTGAATAATGATACTATGCGTTCCTAGAATACAGAAAACAAGACAGGGTATCACGTCTGTCAACACAATGGATCTGCTGCAAAGACACGCCGCTGCGAGTTTTCACTTGTTTGACCACGGTGGACGTAGGGTGGACGTTGTCCTCACTGTGACTAAGCAGCAAACGTCCTCACTGGTCGTGGAGATCCACAGGGTCAGCGATTGCAGTGGAAGACACGAGGAGCTACGGTACTGAGCCAGTTCCAACCCCACGCTTATCGGCCCAACATCTACTACTGAATTTTGCAATGTGTCCACTTCACCCAAGTGTCCACTGTACCAAAATGGTGGAACCGCCGAGGGGAGCCACCTGGGGGAGCCAACGGCATGCCTGCTTGTGATTGTCTCTAGAAAGCGAGCAGCTACAGTACAGTATAACCAAGAGGCTAGACCGAAGCGACCACCTCATGTCCAACACAAGGCGTCTTTCTCAAGACGCCTTGTGTTGGACATGAGGTGATCGCTTCGGGCAACATCATCGTTTAATGCATGTTGCACGAAGGTGCCGACGGGCTGAGACGGAGGGAGCAATGATCTCACCTGGAGCTCCGCCAGGATTCGGCGACGTGGAGTCTTTTGAAGGGAGCGACAAGACTTTACGATACACCGAGCGACGCGGAGATGGAGGCCGCAGCGTGTGCTTCCACGTATCCTTTACAAGCGTACGACGACGACGACCTCAACAACTGTGACACGGAGCTCTACTCGCGCCAACAGGTGCGGCGCGACCAGCGACCCACCCCACGGTCACCGACCACACCGCCGCTGCGGGCGATGGTGATGTCTGTTGTGCCGCAGCCGCTGCGGCAATCAACGCGCACACGGCGCACGCCGGCTGTTTTCAACGCCACGACGGTCGAATCGCAGGCGGCAGGGAGAGGGAGAGGAAGAGGAAGAACGCTGACGCCTCCCGCGGCTGCCGTTGCGGTGTCTCAAGACAACGAAGGAGGGGAGATCACGAACCGCCGTGCGCACCGCCAGCGCGGTCGCGTCTGCAAGACCGACGGCTGTGACAACTACATTGTCTACAACGGCCTCTGCTGCCGCCATGGGGTATGGTTCGGAGGGTTGTATTGTATTGACCTCCAGACCCAGAAGCTCACAGTCTTTCCATGATGGCGTAGGGAGGCAAACGCTGCTCGGTCGACGGCTGCGGTGCGTGCGCGAAACACCGCGGGCTCTGCTGGCGCCACGGTACTGTGAAATCTCTATCCAATCGTGTGGCCCACACAATTTCGACCACGTCGCGTTGAACTCGTTGGTTTCGAACTAGGCGGCTCGACCAAGTGTAAGGTGGATCGCTGTGTGAAGAAAGCCAAAGCCAAAGGCGTCTGCTGGGCCCACGGCGGCGGTCCGCCGTGCAGCCACGTCGACTGCACCAAGATCGCGGTCTCGGGCGGCGCGTGCTGGGCCCACGGCGGTGGCAAACGGTGCATCCACGACGGCTGCCAGCGACCGGCGTACGCGCGCACGCACAACTTTTGCGAGAAGCATTTCCAGGAGCTGCAAGACATTGATTATTACGAAGTGTGACTGACCTCGGGCGATCGGTGGTGATGATGATAGGTACTGTCGTTAGGTTTTGTGGTGTTGTATGATAATAATTTGATCTGAAATCAATGTGGTTGACGTACGTGACAAAAGTCATGACTCTCTGAGGTGACCAGAGAGGCATCACTTTACCGTTCGCCAGCCAGGGACCTCTTCTTGGACGGATCGGAGCTTTGAACGGCATCGCACGGATACTGAGGCGAACCCTCCCCGAATGTTGTCTGTTATTGTGGAAAACGAGTTGAGTAGAGTCGGACAATCCTCTTCTACATCAGCCATCATTATGTATCCCTGTTGGTGATGCAGTTTACGGAGGTGGGCTAAGGGCTCTCGAGAAACACCACAACAGCCGGTCCGAATTTCAATATTGAGAGAGCGAGACGCGAGCGAAAGCACACAAGCTGTTCCTCGTTCTCCAGTCGGAAACATTCCCATCACGAGCAAATCAAACTCTGGTCGCCCATATCTCGCGGGTCAATATCGTTGTCGTAGAGCCAGACGCTGCGAACCATTCGCTGTCGGTCGGTCGCCATTCAGTGTTCACGACCAGATAGATGGTCGAGCTGAGATAATTGGATTCGGCACTGGCCTTTCCCATGAAACTCACATCTGATAATTGCGGACGCACACTCACCGTTCAGTTACTTCGTGGGCGATCTCGACGTGATTTTGGTGCTCAGGTAGCTATCACTAGTTTCGACCGTTGCTGCATAAGTCGAAGTGATACGATTCCCCGTGCTTCGGATATCTCATGGGTCGCCGTTGGCTAACACAAGGACTTTCCGACAAGCCCTCTGGAAAGATTTCAGCACGTCTTCAACCGATTGCTCGAGTCATGCGCTCTTGGGGAAGCGACAAAAATACCGTGAAGAAAGCGAGAAGATTGGCGGTTGTTCGAATCTGCTGGTATGACTGTCTTGTCCACGCGGGAAAGAAAATACTACCCACCAAAATACCCACGACACCGTCGTATCGGTGGGAGGGTCGTTTTTCGGGTCGGCTTCTGCCGAGCGCGCGACCCTACTGGCGAGTTGACGATGATGGTGAGGTGTGTTTAGTTACTAGACAGCTTGGTCCTGAGCTAGAATAACCCCAAGGGAGAGCCCATCCGTCAGCCGACGGTATGCCGCGCGACCCGAAGACTGGCGGGCTTCCCTGTTGACGGTTCAGTATTGGAGTCTGCGCAAGCTCCGGGTTTCCTTTTCGCCCCTGGGGACCAAAGCCTCTATCCAATGGTGTATGCCGTTCGGGAGCCATTCGCGTAGTGCTTGGAGCTCCTCTCTATCGTCAGATGCGTATGCTTGGTAGCTGGCTTGTCGGTCCATCGCTTGGTTGGTTGCCTTATCGGACTTCTTGTAATACGAGCGGTAGTGGTGATGCCAGCCTCACACGCGGAGTGCATCGAGAGAAATTTTCCTTTATAGGGCGCCCTTGTGGAAGTTCGCCGTGCCCCCACGTGGAGGCAATTTGTGACTAAAGTCGAGTCGTATGTTGCAATCCCACAGCACGTGCTTGGGCGTCGGCTTTTCGAGGAGCGGACAGTGATCGCGTGCGCAGGTGCCGCCTGGCGCCGGGCTGCCCCACCGTGGACTTGGTGGTGGCGAACTCGTGTCCACAGTTG
Organism: Pythium vanterpoolii; assembly: GCA_023334535.1. Lineage (NCBI taxonomy): Eukaryota > Oomycota > Peronosporomycetes > Pythiales > Pythiaceae > Pythium > Pythium vanterpoolii. Next base: position 12,098 of record JAADVD010000268.1, read on the forward strand.
TGTTTATTAGGAGGTGAGGCCTGGAGCTCGCACGAAGTTGTGCCATGGGACGCTGGAGAGAGTCGTCGATATTTCCATCTGCGGCCTCCCACTTGGTCGCCCGCAGGCCCGTTGGGTTTCTCTTTTAGACCGCAGTTTTTACGCTCCAAGCAGCTCGTGAGGTGCCGCCTGTTTGAAAGCAACCGATGGCTCCCTCTCCATGGTTGGACGAGTCGCGTGAGAAGCGGTACACTCAAAACTTGGGGTACTGGGTGTCTTGTCGATTAGAATCGTGCTTGGTGTTGCAGTGCCTGTTGGGAGCTCACAGTGGAGGTGTCTCGTGCCTTGCCGTCTTGGTACTTGGTCAAAATGCCGTCGTGTTAGAACCATTCCATGTCCATTGTCGGAGGGATGTTGAAAGTACGGACGAGTCCTCGGTTGTCTGAGCAGGCGTTGATGCTGGGAAAGTTGGTGACCGAGGTGTCGTATGATTCTCGAAAAACTGTCGCTTGTGGGTTCGTGAGAAGGAACGGAGCGGTCACTTACACCGGAGTGTTCGATTTGCGACCCAAGTCCACGAAACAAAATCGGCCACACACAAACCGCGGCGAGCTTCTTGAGATTGCCAAGATTTGATGTTGTCCAGTATTTGTGCAGTATCGCCGAGTCCTTGGCCGATATCACAAGGAAAGGCACGCAAGCCGTGCTGAGCCGCCCGTGCTAAGCTTCGCGTACCCGGAGGATCTCACCGCCTCTGATCATGTGGAAATTGGTCAAGTCCCCCTCGTAAGTTGCTTCGTACCATCAACAGTCTGGATCGGTCTTGAGCGCAGAGTTGCCGTCGCGTATGAGCAGTTGGAGTGAGAAGTTCTCGGTAGTGCTAAGTATCCATCTCACGGCCTTGAGCCCACTTGCCCATAGCGTATCCTTCAATCCCGGTCTCGGTGGGGAGGTCGTGAGGTAGAGGCAGCCTTGGCCACACCGTTATGGACTCCGAGTTGTTTGGCTGCGCTGTTCCAAACTCCGCACGGGTCGTAGCACCACTTCACTACCACTTGAGCTGCGAGCGTGAGTAGTTCGCGTTCGACGTTGGGCACGCCAAGTCCCCGGCCCCCGGCGAGGGATGAGAGCGCTTGTGCCATCCACCGTTGGGCTCCTTCACCGGGCCCGGCTAAGTCTGAGAAATTTCCAGTCCATGCAAAGTTCCTGATGCTTGAGTCGAGAGTCCTGATCAATGGGATGGTCGCAGTGTTGGCGGGCAATAAAAGAATCTTGGAGAGAACAATGGCGGTTATCAGCGTCCTGCGTTGATACACACTGTGGGTCTTGACCCGTGCCATGGCGAGCCGCTTCTCGATCTGGAACATCGTGAACTGTCCACACCTCTCCATTCGTCACCATGGGGACCACCTGGATACCAAGGTAGCGACACATCACTTCCAGTGCAATTGCCGTAAACCTGGCGGTGGCCGTGAGCGCGGGGCTTTGGAGTTCAAGCGGACGACGACACTTTTTCCTTGTTGACTTGAGTCCGGAGGCCGCCGCGAACTCTTCCAGTTGGTGGGCAACGCGAGGCAGCTTGGCCTCACCTTTCACGTACAGCGCCGTGTCGTCCGCGAAACTCCCACCGGAGGGAGAATTCCTGTTGCATCTGGTAGCGGCTCGTTCAGTGCCTCGTCCGCCAGGATGTTTCTGTTCAGAGGGTCCACGGCAACGATAAAGAGCATGGTGCCAGTGGGCATCCTTGCCTGAACCCGCACGACATGTTCAGCGGCCGTGAGAGAACTCCGTTGACACAGAATCGCGCACTCGTGCATGTATGGGTCGTTCTGATCGCGTTGAGGAACGAGATCGGGATCCTCGCTGCTCCAGACAGTCTTGGACGAAGTCACGGTCGAGCGAGTCGTAGGCCATTTTTTATGTCTAGGACAACAGCAAAAGCGAGCGCGTCTGTGTCCTGGGCGTACGTCTGGTCGTCAACATTCGCATGTAGATCTTGTAGTCCGTATTTGAGGGAGATCGGACGATATCGCAGTGGATTCGCTGTACGGCGAGCTTTCGGGATACAAACACTGGTCGCCTTCTCGAAGCTGGATGGCATCATCCCGTGTTGATAGCACAGGTTGAGTAGGCGGTGCAGGACCGGCGTGAAGAGATCCGCGTTGTGCCGTTACCACGCATTCGGTAGCTTGTCGGGTCCACCACTTTTTACCTGCTGGCGAGTTGCCTCGCAATTGAAACGTCTGAGCTAGCTGAATTGACTGCAGCTTGTGCGAAAGGACGGGGTCTAAAACAACTCGGTAAGAATAGATCGATCGATACGCCGCTGACCCATACTCAGCAAACGCACCGGTGCCACGGAGTTGGGAAGTTAGTGGACGAGTGGCCGACGGCGTGGAGGCGAAAGCTGGATCATGACTAGTCGAGCATGAACAACTCACGGTGCAGCCCGCCTGAGTAATGTTATCCGCCAGTAAATATTGCTGACTCGGCGGTGTTCGTCGAGTCGTTCAGGCTTAGTTCGCGAAGTTCCTCCTATGTCAACACGTTCGATTTCCAAGTGTTTTAGAGCCCCCTGGCAACACAAACACGGCATACGCGGCAATACCATACCTTTTTACAGGCATGAGATCGTTGGGAAGAACTGCTTTGCTCGCCGAAATCGCACACACAAGAATAGTCAGCTCGCCTGCGGGATCCTGAGGCAACGTGAGGTGTGCCGCCTCGTGCGGACAGTCAGCCACCCTATATGATTTCGCTTTTCTCGACCTGCGGTAATCGATCTTACTGAGTTCGGACTCACTGGATATTGTTCTTGTACGTAAGATCCAGCAGCTCGGACCGTGCTAAACCTTAGGCCAGCCCCTCTTCGTTCCTGCCATTCTCTTCGACTGATTCTGTCTGTGTGATGTAGAAATACTTAGCGGGGTTCCTCTCTTATTCTCATTTATAAGTGAACCTGACCGATTGCCTCTTGTGCGGGGAGGTGTATCCCTCTCTCTGTGAAAGCAAGCCAGAGGCCACGGCACCATGCCGAGCTAGTTCTTGCATTGCATCCTGGAGTACGAAGGACACCGTTAAAAAAGCCGAGAAAGTCGTGCAAATGGCCTGCGCAAGTGAAAGTCCACTAAGTCTCGGTGAGTCAATATGGTGTGGAACCAACGCCAGAGTTTCGCTGAATAGAACGCCTTGGTGGGAGCAAGTGAGATCGTCGTCGCTTGGTTGTGACAGAGCACGTCAGTCACCAGAAAAAAGGAGTTACTGGAGCAGGATACACGCTCACCTTGCTACTCGGATCGATCGTTTGCCGGTCGATACAGGAGAGCATGTGTGTGGTGTGCTATTGACTGATCACTTACGTATTCCTGGATCTCGCGTGGCCGTCATGGATACGTTGCGGCTTGCAGCTGCCTACGGGAAGGACCTTACCTGAGCACGTCGAGATCCCTTGTGAGATCGGTATTATTGCCAATCGAATAGGTAGCGTACCTCTTGGATGCCGATGTGTTGGTGGAATCACCATCCGCACCTTGGACGTGCTCTCCAATCCCACGATTACAGCCTCCTGCTTCTCACGCGTGTGTCTAGATGAATAGGGAGCGAGGCAGTGAGTTGATTGTTAGTGACATTTTACACTGGTGACAAGGGTTGGTTCACTTGACGTACGTGTGGACCCTCACTGAGACCATGGATCGCGTGGATACTGTATTCAATATGCTTAATGGAGGAGTATCGCACCGAGTCCAGGCTTACATATTCGACGCCCTAGACTGGAGCGCTTCCACAGGCATGGGGCACGGCAGCACCTCGCATTACCAACAAAGAGTGATAATGGCAGGCGCAAGCATTTGGTGGTTGGTCCATCCGCTGATGAAAAGTCTATTATGAGCTGGAAGCCAAAGATAGAGAGCGAGTCGGTACGTACTTTTCCCCACTTATAGGTTCTCTGGAAGAATCCTGGCAGTTGCAAAACTTCGGCTATAGAGGTCGCCCAGTGCCAAAATAAACAGAAGCTCCTCGAGACTGGGGACTAGAACTCAGCATTATCATTTCCTACAGGTTCACCTTACCCATTCTGCCTCTTCTGTCTCCAAAAAAGACTGGAAGCCGACGTCTGTCGTCACGCCCTTATCACTAACGCGCAGCGGAAGCGCTTGGGCGGCGCCTTCTTTCGCCGCGCGATCACGATGCGATCACAGTTCGCCGCCACCACCACCGCCGCTGCCGCTCAGGACCAGACCTGTAGCACATAAATCCGCTGGTGAGATGGGTCCGATACTGACTCACCATCCGGCGCGCACCAGAGCTGCTGTTCGACACGCCCTCGTGTATATCCTGTGCTGCCGTCCAGAATGAAGCCTCCGGACGGATAGCGCGTTGGTTGAGGATCATACCGTTGGTGCTGGATGCCGAATATTATGCGGGTTGCTCCATTGGACGACTCGATCGACGGCGCGGAGATCAGAACGAATCGGAGTCACGATCAGAGACTTGCACGCATGTCTGCTGTAGACGTCCACTTCCATATCAGTCGATTAAAAGATGGCACCAAGTCTTGTACGGCGATCTCGTATTGGTTATGTTCGCTAACCGGATTTTGTCTGTTTGTGTACCATGTAGATCAAAGGCGATAACCGGATTTCCCTGACAGCAGAGCTCTGTGACTCCCGCGACGTCTCACTTTTCGAAAATATTGATGCTCGCGACGCTGTCGACAGCAGTACGACGAGATCCCACGTGCCGTGTGCTTTTGCAAATCAGCCGTGCGGGAGAATGTCAGGGAAGGAGAAGTGCCGACGATTTTTTTATCGATCATCTGTATTGGAGACCATCAAGCGATTGAACCAAATACGGTGCGTCGTAAAATGCAATGCGGCTTGCTCGTGGTTGGCTCTCATCCAAATTTTATTTATTTTTCAGATTCTTAGCTGCAGAAAACCCTCGGGACGCCGGCTGCTCATGTGATCACGCATTTATTCGAGTCGTGGGAGGTCTCACAATCCACCAGGTCTCAGACCCTTTGTCAACGGATCTCCAATTGCTTGCTCGATCCGTCACTGGCGGAGTGCAGCATACATTTGAGCCGTCTTTTCAGCGCACACAATCTCAATTGGTATCCTGCACCATGTCGTAAAGGTACGGATGTTGCCGGAGCTAGCCGTCGGCTCTGATTTTGCTGGCGGGCTTGACTTGTTAAATGTTGTGATTTGGTGGATATTTCAGATGGCGTTTCACGATACCCGACTGTCTCGCGACGGTGAGTCTACTGTGTGTACACGGCGAGAAATTGCAGCGCTAAGAACGAATGCGGCCGCGGATTTACGGGTCGACATTACCGATTCGCCGACACGAACCCATGCAATTTTGCCGTGACTAGAAAACCGTTGGGCCCTTCAACTTAGCTCCCGTGGTGTCTTTGATGACTCTCGATCACACTAAGCTGGCTGAAGTAGTAGTTCACTATCCAACGAATGGGCTCCTCTTTCTCTTTTTGAGTCGAATTTGTCGCCGTGTAACAAGCGGGTCAACTCACCCAGTAGAGTTCTGGTTCGCAGCAATTGTCAGTATTCAATCTCGTAAATGCCACGACACTACATCCGGCAACACGCAATGGTTTGACGATTTCGTGCTTCGACTAGAGGATTTTGAATCATGTAGGCAATTACGAGAACTGGCGGCGTGGTAAAAGTCCAACAGCGTGCGACAATAAAAAGTGTCTGCATTTTTCAGTGTATGGGTAGCATCAAAAGGAAATCAACTTGTTCATGACCTCTACAGTGAGTAGAACAAGTGACTGAGATGGAGATTATGAAAAACTCACCACTCTCACGACCATTCTCACGCTCGCAAACCAACAGAGGAGTACACCCTCTCTATTGAGTGACTCACTGTAGAGTAATCAACTCAGCGTCTCAACGTAGTCGAAGAGTGGCCCCACAACGGAAACCAGTGGAATGGGGAGGACTGCAAGTCCGTACCTTGTAGGAGTAAAGCCGTGGAAGCACCATACGATTGGTCAATGACTACAAGAGCAAGCGTGACGACCTGGCGCGTAGCTAGCACCGCATGTAAGTCACGCAATGGTGCCGAAGCTCCACGTGCAATTGACTGCGGGTATGTGTGACTAGGAGAAATACAAATGCTTGTTGTTGAAAGTCAGTGAGTTGGCTTTGATGGTACGTTGGGTGATGAATGACAGCCTGCGCACCCTGCATGAGATGCGTGAGGCTGCACCAGCCGAAAGAAAAGAGTGAGACGTGGATCTTGGTGCTTCCTGGTCAATACGAAGTCCAAAAAATAGCTGACTAACAGGTTATGCGTCTCACAAAACTCTAATGAACGTCGCGTTGGAACGTGAGAGCTTGAGAACGGTTGTGGCGGTGTGTAGTTCATGAGTCAGTTCTTTGTCAGCGGCGGAGTCGGCCGGTAGCGTAGTGTAGACTGCGACGAGACGATAAGTCAAAAAGCGAACGTGGATTGTTAAGCACGTCGCGCAGAGACAATAAAAAAGCGATCGACAATAGCCGAGGCTGTCAAATGGTACTCGTATCAAAACGCGAGTCTAACAGTTGAAGCAGAGCTCCTGTCTGGTCGTGAGGTATCAGTGGATAATAGACAGGACTCTCGTACACTCCGGCGTCGTACGTGTTCTTTTCTCCAGCATGATTAAGGTGCAAATCCTACACTTCCATGATCTCGTCCCCGTTTTCAAAGCGTTCATAATGCGTCGGACAGTAGTTGAATGTCCGCGTGTACGCCGGCCGCTTGCAGCCGTCAAACAAACAGCGCTTGCCGCCGCCGTGGGCCCAGCAAAAGCCTTTCGAGACCGCGACTTTGGCACACGCTTCGTAACGACACTCGGTGCCGCCACCGTGCGTCCAGCAAACACCTCTGGATTTCCCACGGCGGTCGCACCCGTCAACCACGCACTGGACGGAGCCGCCTATTGTATGCATGCGTTAGAAAAGGACTAGTTGATACAATACGGAGGAGTGAGTGTACGCACCGTGTTTCCAACACAAGCCCGCGATTTTCGCGCTGGCGCTGCAGTCTTCGAGCGAACACTGTTTCCCTCCCTATATAGATCAGTAGACGTTGTCAGCTGCACGTTAGCACGAGGACGCTCGCGTGGGTCTCCTACGTACGCCGTGACGAAAGCACAAGCCCTTGTTGATGGTGTAGTTCATGCAGTCGGCGATTGTACACTTGCGCGCAAGCCGCTTTGCCTCGTCAGTCAGTGGACGCTTGGCGTTGCTGCGTCTCGCTTTCTTCTCTGATCCAGCGTCAGCGTCAGCTTCAGCTTCAGCCGAAGCTGATGCCGATGCCGCCTTGCGAGGCGTTTTTGCTACCGCTTGTTTCGCCCGCGTCTGGGACCGTGTGCGTGGTGCGTCCGTGTCCACAGCCTCGGATCTGCTCGCTTCGTCTCTACGCCCTGTCGCAGTTGTGACTACGAGTTGACGGCAAGGAAGTGGCGCCACGGTCTCGTCCCACGTGACGGTCTCCGCTATCGTATTGCTGGCCGTCGCTGCTGCGGCTGCATCGTGGAGAATGAATCCCAGCGACAGCTTGGCCTCGGTGTCGACTGCTGCGTCTCGCTGTGCATGACTCACAGGCGGTGAGAAATCCATGGTCGCCAGTTCGTTTCGCACGCTCACACCCACGTTCACACGTCGGCGGCTTCCTGGCGATGGTAGCATCCGCTGGCTCTGATCGTTTCGGCTGCTACGGATCAGCCGCGAGCTCATAGCGCCGAGTCGAGTCAACGCGTGCGTTATCAAGACGCGTGGGAGCATCAACTAGGGCTCGAACTCCCAGACCGCTACATAAACACTGGCGAGAGACGACGCGGTCAGAGGAGAGGAGAAGGATGGGATCGAAGCATTCTTTATGTTGTTTTGGCCAATGATGGGCAGTGCTTTCGGTCTCACTTATTTCAGCCAATTAAGGATACCTTCACGCACCCGCACCGTCTCCAAGAGCGTTTTCTATTGAAGTTTTCGTTGTTGGATTTGCTTGGCCAACAGTCGCCGGCGAAGCGAGTCGTATGTGACCACTAGTTGGATAGGGAGCGACGCTTCAACATCAGCTTTTACAGGGGTGAACGTCTCTCTTTTGTACTGTATTGTTCTCTAAGAACGCTGAACGCTGATAGTGGAGCGACGGAGGCGTTCTGTTGCCTCACGATCGTTTCATTGCTCGAAGCGGCGCGTTTTCTCTTGTTCTAGATTTCTCAGAAATAGACCGCGCGTGTTCTTCCAGTGCGTTCGTGTTCACGATGTGTAGATACTAACCATGTCGGCGTGATGTGCGTTGCACTCTGCTTTGTGGCGTGCTCAGGTGAGACGTTTCCTTTTTGGTGGGTGGCGGACTCGCCCTCGTACGTGGAAGAGTCAGCAAAGCCTGCGATCTGGTTGAAGTGGCGGACCACGTGGAGAGTACAGTACGCGTGTATCACTACGATCCAATCACGCAGCCGTGGAGGTCGCTACCAGCCTATCGGCAGGCTAGTTCGTCACGAGCAGATGCAGCGCCGAGCCAATCAGCACGTGCACCTGCTCCTCCAGCCTGGCAGAGCGGGAGGAGAAGAGCAGAACCCTACTCGCTCGGATCGCGTGGATTGGGTTGATGTCACTCGACCGCGGGGCGTGGAGCGAGAATCGTGTGATCGTCGGGACGTGCTGCTGCTCACTGGCTTATACGGCCCGTGTCTCATCGGTCGATCGATCGACCGACAGTAGATGCAAAGCCTACTGTCCAGAGTCCAGACGCGAGTGTGGACACCGTCGTGTCGTGTTGTGGGCGTCTGTGTTCGGCTCTCGCGCAAGCATTCTCCGATAGTCACCCTTGTGCTACCTTGTGCGTTTTGGTGGGTGAGAAGGGAGACCACGGCAGCCAGACTTCAAACCGCTCAAAGGCACCAACCACATGAAGCGCCGCCGACTCACCCAGCCCAGTGGGCCACCCACTGACGGCGTCGACCTCGAGGAAGAGAAGTGCGCGACGCCGAGCGACGCCGTCGCTGTCGCCGTGGCAATGGCAACGCAGCAAGAAGACCCAACCATCATGGTGTCGCCGCGTAAACTCGGCCTCACGTTCATTCTAAACGAGCCGCCGCTACTGCCCGCGGATATCCCGCTGTGGCCTGTGCTGCCTGTTGTCTCCTCTGCTGCCCGTGGCGAGTCGTTTGATTTAACACAACAATTAGAGCAAACGTGTTCGATCGATGGTGCCACCGATGTAACTCCTCCTAGTACTACATCAGCAGCCGCGTCGGGCGAGATGGTGCCACCAGCGGCGCTGGCGGTAGCCTCGGCGTCGGTGGCCGCGTCGCTCCGTCCAGCAAGCAAGAAGCGCGGACGCACGTGTAAAGCCGACGACTGCGACAACTACATTGTTCACAAAGGCCTCTGCTGCCGCCATGGGGTACGTGGCGTTCATAGCACCAGAATTGCGTACAATGGGATGATAATGTGACCTGCGCGTGCCTCGAACGCAGGGCGGCAAAAAGTGCTCGGTTGAAGGCTGCGACAGCAGCGCCAAGCACGGCGGTCGCTGCTGGAAACATGGTACAATGTTCATATTTATTTCACGCGTGTCGGATTATTACACCACTGACGAAATTCTCTCTTCGCTCTGTTCTCACTAGGCGGGTCCGTCGAATGTAAGATTTCCGAGTGCAAAAAGAAAGCCAAAGCCAAAGGGCTCTGCTGGGCCCACGGCGGTGGCGCCAAGTGCCAAGCCGACGCGTGCGTCAAGGTCGCGATCTCGAACGGTTATTGCTGGGCCCACGGCGGCGGCAAGCGCTGCATCTTTGACGGCTGCCAGCGTCCCGCCTTCGAGCGCACGCACAGCTTTTGCATCCGGCACTTCAACGAACTCCAACACGTCGATTATTATGAAGTATAATCCCATTTTCATCCATACTGTGGGTAGGCGTTGACTGGATTGGTGGGGCATCTCAACGATCGTCCCACACGCCGCATTGTACGACGATACGATTACATGGGAGCTAGTCGCAGACGTAGCGCAGTGTGCAGACAACGCAAAGTGAGGAAAACCATTCCAGTTGCACATAGACGAGACCGCATTTCGACCGTCGAGACCCGTAGGTTATTCTGTGTACTGTATTTCTGAACACACCGGCCAGGCAATGCGGTCTGCACTCTTCGTAGGATGAGGGGGCACAATACACTACAGTTACTGTAGTGTAGTACAGAATCCGGAGAGTGTAGAGTTCATGCTGACTTTAATATCTTCTGTTCCATGTGGCAGTAGAAAAATGCCCCGCATTCAACAACCCCCGCCTCCGCATACTTGAGACACTCTGGTTCGTGGTGGTCCAGCTAGTAGGCACAGTCATCAAGAGAGAGGAGGGTGTGTAGTTCGTAGGGAGCGAGGACGTTCACGGATGCTGTGACTGCTTGCATGCCAGTGATCGGGTGCTCTTGTCACACGATGCCTGGTAATCAAAGCGGCTTACTTTTAAGCTCCCTCTCATACCCCATCTCTTTCGATGGCTAAATTGTGAAAGACTGTAGAAATGTCGTGGTCAAACGACATGTTTCGTATGAATGTATACATTGATATTGCTTTTGATCGAGAGACGCTCTGTGTAACGATCATAGGTCGAGACGAGCTAGTCGATGTGATGGTAGTGCCATCCCATCGACCATCATGGCACATTCGTGCGCCAGTTCTCAGGGACTCGCTGTCCGAACGAGTTCGGTCTATTTATGCATTTATGCAGGTTTAAACACAGCTCGACCAATGGAGACGGCTCCAAGATAATCTCAGAACTCAGTGTAATCAGTTCTGCCGGGTATCCGTACAGAGCCGTGCGAAATGGATTTGCGGTCAGCCATGCAACATAAACCAGCCATCTTTGAAAACTTCGACCAATCAGAGTGAGTGCGAATTGTTTCTGTGTTTGGCCGGCAAGACACTCATGCCAAAACCAGACCTGGGAGAGTGGATGACGCGTCCGGAAAGTGCGTGCATGTCGCCGTGTCGTGGGGCAGGCAGTCACCTTCTCCGTTTCCGGCACCAGATGTTCTGGACGCCGGACACTGGACCATGGACGACCATGTTCAAGCTCCAGATCTGGTGACGTCCTAAGTCCACGGCGTCAGCCATGCTGCGCTTGCGCGATCGTATACCCAGCGTCGCGCTGCAATTTGAGAGGTGCGTCGCAGTTCATGGTATGGTAGTGATGTCGGTTGTGCGTTCTTCCTAGTCGTAGTCTTCCTGAATGCGCTGTCCAGGGGAGAGCTCCGGTCTCCAGAAATCGGGATCCTATTTGATTGATTCGTCCGCATTTGATGGCTTTCGCAGAGACTCGGCAATCCTAAGCCATGCGTTCTCATCGGCGTCGGACACTGCGCTTTTGCGTCGGTATCGCTTGGTGCTTGGATCCAGCAGAGCGTGCGTACCGGACCGGACACACTGCTTTTGCGGGTCCGTCACCTCCGTATTCGTTCAAACCTATGAGCCAAAGACGCGAGAACGAATGTACTACGTGTGCAAGCTGCTTTCGAAGATAGCCATGATTTCTTTGATGTGCGGTTTTGATCAAATGTATTCCAATCATACAAGCATTGTTTTACTGTTCCTATTCTTTGGACGCGCATGCTAGGATGCCGCATCCTAAATCCGTCGCTCACAGTTCGAGGACCGCTTCGCCGCTCTCAAACCGTTTGAAATGTTTGGGGCAATAATTGAGGGTGCGCTCGTACGCCGGTCGCTGGCAGCCGTCGAATTGGCATCGCTTGCCGCCGCCATGGGCCCAGCAGAATCCGTTCGAGACCGCCACTTTGGAGCACGCGTCGGCGTGGCACTTGGTCCCACCGCCGTGAGCCCAGCAGAGACCACGCGACTTGCCACGGCGGTCGCAGCCGTCGGCAACGCACTGGATCGAGCCGCCTATATATTATACAATGGTGAATTTCAATTCCAGTATGAGGATTGGAGTTTAGAGAGCTCACCGTGCTTCCAGCAGAGTCCAGCAATCTTGGCGCTCGCATTGCAGTCTTCGAACGTACACTTCTTACCGCCCTATTTTTTAAATAACCCACGAATCGTCGTCAGCTGTGAACTAATGACACGACAATGCCGTTGACAAATCGTACCCCATGGCGAAAGCATAGTCCCTTGTTAATGGTATAGTTTGCGCAGTCTTCGACTGTACACTTACGTGCGAGCCGCTTCTGGTCGGAACTCAGTGTCGCGTTTGGCTTGGCGTCTCCACTCGGTTTTTTGGCTCCTTTGACCTTTCCTTTGGATCGACCGGCCTTGGCCGAGGGCTTGGTGTTGGACTTGATCTCTGGCTCGGCCTTTGCTATTGAGCGCTGTCTCGGCAAGCGGATGGGTGTGGTCACGGTCGCCTCCGGATGCTCCTGGAGATGCATCCTCGCGGCGGGAGGTGCTGCCGTCTTGGTAGCGTCCTTAGGCGTGGCAGTAACTGTCGGAGAGGCGAGGTTGAGAATGAACCCGAGCGAGTATTTGGCCGCGTGCACTGGATTAATGTTACTGGATCCAGACGTGTCGCCCTGCGTCGTCGGCTTTGTCACCGGACGCAAGCGTCGACGGTCTTCACCACCGCCTGCACCGCCGCCCCCACTGCATCCGCTGCCTCCGCCGGACACTGCGCGCGGATTCGCACCCGTCGAGTGCATCGTGGAGTCGTAGAATGGTGGTTTTCGCCCCCAAGTCGCAGTGGCAGGATCTTGAGGAGTGAGTGAACTGAACGGGAGCACCCCCAAGGATGGGAGAAGGTGCGATCCAGAGAATGCGGAAGCGGCGTCGGTTCTGCTGGTGGGGCGTGGGTCGTGAGTCGTTTCGAGACCACAAAGAGACCAACCAAAGTGAAATTGGGGTGGTGGGTGGTGGATACCCAAATACGTCTGTTGTTCTGGACCGGGCACGTTTGAGCCGCCGAGAGCGTGAAGCGGTACCAGTTTGTCTGTCCGTTGCCGGATGGGATGGGCTGACGATGAGTATTTTTGGACCAATGGTTGGACTCATAAATTACTTTCACATCTGCGAATATTCGAGCCGATCCGGAAATTTGCTGACACCACCACCAAAGAAGTTTCTTCCAACACAGAAACGGTTAGAATTATGCCAAGAACGACTGAAAAACCAACACAGGACCCTGGATCCAGGGTCCAGCGTTGAAAGATGTGGATGAACAATATATAGCGGTGTTGGCAACATGGGGGTCTGCCTACGGATGGCATGATGAGCACGTGTGTGGACCGATTCGACTTGGTCTGAGCCGCGTTCTGCCTTCGTCTCGTGGCCCACAACAATATATTGCAGCAATGTCAACATATGTGTGGCAGTGACACGAAAACGATCGCAACTGTTAATCGCGAACACGCAGTGTTCTTATCCGATCACATCGTCAGAGCACCCCACTCCCGTTTGACGCCGTGTGTCTTAGTCCCACACAACAGCATCATGATTGGTACCGCCAGAGTTCGCGTGGTGTGCCATATCGCATCATCTTTCAGCGGCTGACGAGCGAGCGTCCTTGGAGCGACAGCATTTCCGGGGAAACAACGGATGGGAAGCGTGGTTGGCGTTAGAGACTTCTCGTTGGACGTCCGATGGTCGTCGTTGCTCATTGTTATCATCAAACCATCTCAAATCTCGATGAAAACAGTCCAATTTCAGGACGCAAGTGCCACAAATGCGAGTCGTCTTGATCGGGTGGGTAGTGTCCACAGCGAAACAGCTTTGTCTTTGCTCTCCATTCACTAGCGGGCAATAAACTAGTTAATACGGAAGACGCGGCTGCTGGTGAAAGCCTACTTGATTGATTAGTAACTGACCTGACCTGTGGTGAGTGGTGTCCAGCACCAATGTACATCGCCTGATCGCGAACCGGTTCGCATGGAGAGAGATAGAGAGTGATGGATAACTTTTTTCTGCAGTCGAAAGCTTCACGCAATATCTGCCGCTTTCGCCTTGGACACTGGGTCACTTCGTCAAAATGCGCTGTGCCCCAACGACCATCCAGGATCGTGGGAATTTTTGGATGGAGGGGGAATCCAGGTGGGGTGTTCTCTTATCGACTGGCTGAAATTGCCATATATAAGCCAATCATGAGGTGTCCAAAGAGTCCTCCTGTCCGGAAAAAAAGAAGAGCCAGGGATCCCGCTTGTGCGTGCATAAACAAAAATTTCAGAGATGGGATGGGACGTGTATCATGGCGGAGAGGTTCGAGATGAGAGCCGACGAATTGCAAAACCCAATAATTTTTCTCACCTGTCCGAAGCAATATCTGTCCAGCAACGTTAAGTCCGCACGGCACAAGCGATGAAATGGAACTGGTTACTCCGTCTACACAATAGAATCTCTCGTCTCTATCTATATCTCTCACTATACTGGACGATAAACTGGATTACTTCCCTCTCTCGAAGAGCAGCGGTGTCAACGTCGTTGACGGTGAACACGGTGGCCTTTGGTCCTCGCCGTCACGCCCAGCTGTATGCGCACATCTCATCAATGGCTGTAGCTGCTGGTCGTACACTATATCGTCGGCCACATGCTCGTTCGGCACCAGCAATAATACTGTATCGGTCACGACGGTCGTTCGTGTCATGGGCGAGTAGAGTATCGTCGCGTTCTTCGTCGTCTCTGCTGAGACCGTGAACTGCCGTGCGAGTTGGTGGAGCGGAAGAGGATTTTGAAAAATGGGTGGATCCAAAGAAACGCGAGCGTTCTGAGCATCTCCGGATTAAATGAGAGAGTTCGGCCCATTGTGTCCGCCCTTGGTGACTCAGCCGAGATCAAATCAGTATTAGAGGATGCAGGTTTCCAACAACCGAAGTTCGAAGGGGGACGGGCGGGGTAGCGAAGCGCTACGAGAAGGTCAGAGAAATTCACCACCTTTCTCAACGCCATGCCGATCCAATTCAAGTGGCCGACCATTCAGAGCGTACTGCTTGACCAATCGATGCTTAGTCAACAGGTAGCAATCAACGCACGACGACAATTAAAATGAGCCGATGTGTGCAGGCGAAACCAACGGTAGTTACATTCCGAGCAGCGAACAGTGTGCGCTGGTCGCCACACCGCTGCTTCTCGCCGAGGCGGTGTAGTGAATTGGTCTGAAGCTTATCGTTGCATACGTGGGAGATGTTGCATGGTAGCTCAGGAACACTCGAAATTGTCGAGACGGAGCGTGCGTTTGTGCGACCGATCTCAAAATCACGGGCTCCCATCAAATAACGAGCTACGCACTGATGAGTATAAGTAGCCAGTTGTCTTCGATCTTCAATGGCGAGTTTATTTAGCGAGACGAAATACGTACGTAAAGTATGAACAATCTTTTTCCAGTGTTTCTTGCTAGCGAGTCAAACCGACTATAAACCTGTGTGTCAGTCCAAATGAAAGCTGCTGCGTATCATGAGACGTCTGGCAGCAGCAGAATCCCGTGCTGGTCCACGCATACCGGTCTGAAAGGCGATTTCTATCCAGGAAAATTGAAGTTATATTTATTTTATGTCTGTCCTGGAGAAAGTTCCATGCATGTGCAGAAGCGTTTGCTGCGCCGTGCCTTCACATTTTCGCATAACATGGCTCTCCCTTTCTCCGCCAAGAGCGACTGACGACAGACTGGTTTGTGCATCGGCACTGCCCATGGGTAAGCGATATGCTGGGAGTTGGCAGAGGCTGCGCTGCTATTCGTGCCGGCACGAAAGTGGTCTTCGCATGGCCATCGACGGTCGTACACCGAGTCGTTCGAGTCGTCCGGATAAAAATGACCCAAGTGACGACTCTACCCATTTGAAAGCCAGCTATAGAGTACAGGGAGACAAACTGGTTGCAGCGTCGAGATGGACGGGGTCAGACGGTTATGAAGTATTAACTTCTCGTCTGCGCTCTACCAGTCTAGATACTCTACTACTTTACACTGATACTGACGACGGGAAATGGTGCCTTGTGGATTAGAGAAGAACGATACCGCAGATTTACGTGAGATGAGACTGGAGAGCTTCTTCGTCGCTGAATTTGGTGCCACCATTTCGAGCTGGTAGCAAAAGTGAGACCACGAGCCGGAAGGACGAATCACTGTAGATCAATTTGATTGGCTAAAAACATTCATGCGCTGTATTTGAACAAGTAGGAGCATATTACATAATGTGATCCCTCATTGGCTATAAAGAAGCGATGAAGACACCAATGAATGAAAGTACATCCTAGCGTTTCAGCGCGGCGGCCGTATATCCCGCTGAGTCTTCGAGAGGCGACGACGGCGGCAAAGGGGCGAGCGTCTCTGACGTCTCAGTGTGCAACTGCTTCATTCTCCATTCTTCGCACTGAGTCGCAGCGCCAGTCGTTATTTCTCTCTCTCTTGTACGCTAGGTTGTTCTGTTCTGAAAGATACGCCACGAGACAAACAGTCGCGCCAGTGGACGCCGCCGATACACTGGAGGAATGCCATAGCCCGCGTCCGCCTTGGACTGTCACGGTCCAGATCCAGTGAAGTTGACACTTATGGCTGTGCGCGGCAGACAGAACACGCACGGCGCGAACACAACGCAACAGGTGCTGTCCAACAGTCCAGGACAGAACACAAAGCAGCAGGCGTGGACGTCGCAGGAGTGATGGTGGGACGATGGGTTGTGCTGCATTGCGCCGTTGGTCGCGCGGTCTCGCCAAGTACTACTGGAACTACAGCACGATACCACCGTCCAGGCTTCACGGCTATCGAACGGAATGAGAAGCCGTGGCTGGAATTTAGCTTCAAAAAGTGGTGTCCGTTTCCTCCCGTATCCAGTGACGTCGGCATTTCTCTAGATTGGGGTCGAGTGATCATTGGTCATGTGGCATGGATAGGTCAAAAGACGAGAAAGAGCAAGCGTGAGAAGCAGACTCCCCTACTGAACCGCTTTTTGAGTACTCGGCACGTCTTATTCTATATGGAAGAAGGTGAATTCATTTGTGATACCGATAGGTCGATCAAGCGAGTATCTCACACGCGAGATGGCGTACGAAAACAGTCACACGGTAGATAATATAGCCGCGAAATCGCCGGCCAGAGCAAGTGGAGCAGTCGACTCGAATATGCCAGGGCAACAAAGGTCTTTTTAACGGCAGCTTCTCTGTGAACAGATTTTTTCTCTTGCTATCGGCAAGACAAAGTTCCAGGAGCTTACAGGGCCAGAGACCGGAGAACAAGTGTATTTCGTAGAATGGAATTCATATAACCCAAGTCATGAGGTTGGGCCGTTTCTGAGTTCGTTCCATTTGATTTGGTGAGGGGACAAGTCACCGACAGGACTTTGGCCGCTCCCAACATCACTTGCTAACGATGTGCACCAGTTTACGACGCACTGCTGCTATAAACACGTCAACACAGTCGAAATAATAACGGACATTGCGTGGCGTTGCTTTTGTGCAGCAACTTCCGAAGCTACTACCACTCGAGTATGTGACCTTATAACGTTTTCAATCCCGGCTAATAACTGTACAGTGGTTCCTGTGACGTGCCGCATCGTTTGCATGTACTCCTGCCGTTGGCACAACTGGAGCGAGTCGCATATCTACGTATGTTCTGCACACGACGGCGACTGTCTGTCTCGATGACTATTGGTTTCAGCGGGACGCTGGGGCACATTAAAAAATTCGAGTAGTATTAGCATTATTTCATCGATCTCGAACAAGAAACCTTCACAGACTCGGAAGCCCCGTGTCGTTCGATCGATCCGCGTATGAACTTGGCTCAACTTTCGCATCGGGCAAGCCCGAACGTTGCCGATCCAGTTGCACGAACATGACCGCGACGAGCGCGCACCAATATCAACTGTTCTACGGTCACACAACGCAATACACTTCACTCATGAGGACCTACGTCTTCATTGACCGTCCCACCCGTCAACAAACACACAGAGCAAGCGGCAAAGCTTCGATGGCTCGCACCGCATCCACGCACCGTCTCTTGGTCACGTATCGCTCCACCTTCCTTCGAATCACTTCAGTGGCAGCTGAATCAACACAGAAGGTTTACGACCAAACCATCCATCAGTCTTTCACACCAAATTTAATCAGTCACTTAAATATAATACCCTTGTGTGCGCAGGAGGTGATGTTCCGAAGTTGACTTTTCACACCATTCTGAGCGACGGCAACTCCTTCATGATCTCCAAAGTCGAAGCTGAAGCTAAACGGAGGCTTTCGAGCCCTGCTGTATCCGCTGTCTTAGGCATGCCGTCTAGGCTTGCGACGAGTTTGCATTGCTTTCCTTGGCGACTGTTGAGGTACGGGTGATATGTCTTCTCGTGCGGAATGAGGTCGTTTCTATAAACGCCAAGTAGTCACCGAGGTAGTAGAAGAATTCTAGCGACAATTACATCACCTTGGGGTAACAATTGTAGCCTATTAATGGATGGCTACGTTCAAATATGTCCAGGCTTTTTCCTGTGGTATTTTCGGAGCGTGTGGGATTGGTGTTGGCGTCTGCTGGTTCGCGCAAGTGTGAGTCGTCACTAGAATATTTCCTCAAGGGAATTCTACTGGATGCAACGCTCGCTCTTCCTGCACGCAATCGTTTTGCTGTAGTGTGTGAACCTTTGGAGCCCATCAAGAGGTGTACAAGCGATGATTGGCGGTATGGAGGAGGAACCGAAGCGGGCGCGACAATTAGACCCAGTCCAGGGCGCTTGGGTACAGCAAAGTCCGAGTTGTCGTCTAGGCACACGGCCTTCATCACGACTTTTCCACTTCCCTCAAACCGTCTTCGCGTAGCTCATTCGGATTCGAAACCTTTCTACCCTAAACTAGTAGGTCAAGTTGAAGTTGTTTCAATAGCCTGATCTCCCCAGTAAGCTAGTTTAGCTTTTTTGCCTGAATTAACGTGGTGGAACTTGCTGGAATACCGGGAGTCTTCGCTTGCTTGCGCATCAGCGGAGTGGTGATTCTCGCCGCACGAATGCTGCGATAGTACAGAGACATGGGTGGCCAGCAGCGTGGCTGGCGTCACATTTTGCTGAGACACTGTATCTTTACATTAGTGTGAAGGGGACATTGCACCTCCTGCATGGCTCACTCGCGTCTACGAGCTGCTCCCATTGCACTCCACCAACCAATTCAAATCGGTACTGTTCACTTCCACTTTCGGGCATTTTCACGCTGGGGTGTTTCGTTCTGTATTGTCTGGACACCCTTCCCCCGCGCAATCGGAGCGCTGCCATACTCCTGTCGGCGACTGGTGCGTCACGCATCGTACGAACCAATCCTGAGCCTCCGTTTCTTTAACGGCATCGTCGGTCGGCACTGGTTGGAATGCGCCGCCATCAGCTGAAGGTTGCAGATCTTTCCATGGAAAGAAAATGGGTACACTTTGATACTTTTTACTAGCTGAGCCTGAGCCAGACTTGCCCTCTCGCTCATTTCGAGACGTTGGGTGCTAGCACTTTCGGCAGCGTCTTCAGGGAACTGGAAGCAGGAATGCAGAAACCAGCTCGATGGTAACTGCTTCAACTGCACATCACCTCCGTCCCCACAAAACCCGTCTGACGTCCCCGCACACAGCACATAGCGCAGACGTACTCATCTCTACCATCTCACATTACTGCACAATGGCGCCAACGCGAGATCGCTGCTCATCCGAGTCCAGCGAACCCGGCAGCGTCCTGCCAACCACCACGACTGTCCCTTACATCGCGTCGCCGTATGACCCCAGTTTCTTCACATATGCAATCGCAACCGATCCAAAACAAGCCCACCGCGCGAGCGAGATCCGCCTGTGCTCGACAGCGCGGCCCCACATGCGCGCGTTCCACTATGCGTGGTTCTCGTTCTTCATTGCGTTCTTTGGCTGGTTCTCTATCCCACCGCTGCTGCCAACCATCAAGCGCGAGCTGCAGCTTACGCCCGACCAAATCGCCAACTCCAACATCGCGTCGGTCGCCAGTACGATCGTCGGGCGGTTGATTGTTGGGCCCATGTGCGATCGCTACGGCGCACGTGTTGTGCAGGCGACGCTGCTCGTGCTGGGCGCTGTTCCGGTTGGCGCTGCGGCCTTGGTCACTAATTACGCCGGCTTTGTGGTCGTGCGGTTCTTCATTGGTCTGGTCGGCTGTTCGTTCGTGGCCACGGCGTTTTGGACCTCGAGTATGTTTACGAATGAGATCGTCGGCAGCGCCAATGCGCTTGCCGCTGGCTGGGGAAACCTCGGCGCCGGCGCGACGTACCTGCTCACGCCGTTTCTCTTTGACTTGGTCACGGCCGGCGGCAGCGTCTCGGACAACCTGGGCTGGCGCGTCACGCTCGTGGTCCCGGCCGTGGTGATGGTGCTGGTCGGCATCGGACTCTACTACTTTTCAGACGACTGTCCCCACGGCAACTACCGCGACATCAAAAAGCTCTATGGGCTCCGCAATCGTATCCGTGCGCCGCAGACCACGAGCATGCAGACGGCCATGCTGCACGTCCTCAAGAAACCCGTGGTCTGGATCCTAGCGTTCCATTATGCGTGCTCATTTGGCATCGAGATCCACGTCCACAACGTATTAAGTCTCTACTACTTTGAAGACTTTTCCCGCAGCGCGTGCGATTCCGAAACCGATGCGACGGCGTGCCGCTTGCTGTCGCAGACCACTGCCGGCGTGATCTCGTCGCTCTTTGGGCTAATGTGTCTCTTTGCACGCGCGGCCGGCGGTTACGCGTCCGACGTCGCGAGCCGCCGGCTTGCCATGCAGGGCCGTATCGCTCTGCAGTGTGGTATCCTCGCGGCTGAAGCCGTGTCACTCTTTGCGTTTAGCCGCACTCATTCGCTCGGCGGCAGCATCCCGTGGCTCATCACGTTTGGCGTCTTTGTCCAAGCCTGCACCGGAAGTACATACGGCATCGTACCGTACGTCGCGCCCGCCTACACCGGCATTACGTCGGGCATTGTCGGCGCGGGCGGCAATGCTGGCGCTCTCGCGTGGGGGTTCCTCTTCAAGGCCGCCGACTCGCGCGCCGATGCGTTCATGTTTATGAGCGGCTTCGTGGTGGTCGCAACGCTGCTCTGCGGCGTCGTGTACGTTGATGGCGAAGGATCGCTTTGGTGGAACGAGACGCCGCTCGGGCGAGCGACTACGGACAGTATTGGGATGAGCGACGGGAGCGTCCACGTCCACGGCGGGGGCCGACACGTGCGCTTGTGAGAAAATGCTTGTGCTGGGTTTCGAGGAAGTGCGTTCGAAGCTCGTCGTGTATACCCTAAGTCAATACGTTTGTTTTTGGTTACGCATTGTAACCCTTCGACAGGCAGCGTTCTATTGCCTTCCTGTTCAATATCCATCCCACCCTTGGCGCCAAAAGACTGGTACATTGTTCCACTGAGTCGTCTAGTTCAAAAATATATTATGAGTGAAAACCGACTGCGCCGGTCAGCTAATAATACTTCAACGTCACCAGACCTTATCCCATGATAGCTTTCTTCGCACAGTAGCACAGTGGCGCTCACAAAATATAGAGCCGAACGTCTCGCCACAAAGCAGACAAGAGCGATGGAAGCCGCTGATCACGAGAGCCATGGGATGACAACCATGTCGATGCTGCTCGAGATGCCGAGTCTCATGCCATGATTATAATCGAGCCGACAGAGCTAGACGTCCATCCAGAAGCAGCGTCTGACAGCCCGGAGGGAGCCCATAAGGCTCTAAATGCCTTCACGGAGAGAGCATAGTCATGCCGGGGTGCCTCTACTTCCGTAGAATGACAAGAACGGCAATTTGAGCCGTGTAGATTTTGCGCGTGATCGACATGGAAAGTACGTTCCGTCCAAATCTGTCCCTAGAACACGAGGACACGCGGGCGTGTCAACCCAAAAATGAGACTACCTCATGCGCATCAACGTCTTGCGGCTACTGGATGATGGAAAATGGCGTGTCGAGTACCGCGGCGCCGAACGCCACCACAATCATGGCAAAAATGCCAAGCCATCGTCCCATCCAACGCGTCGTCGTGGCGACCGGACAGATGATGTCGTCGCGTCCATCATAGCGGACGGCCACACTAGCGTCACACCGGCGCAATCTATTGCCAGCTCTTGCTCACGGCCGGCAACGACAATGCAATGTTTCCCGCGAAAACTTCCAACCCGACTCCGTGTGACGCACCCAGAGGACTGCGAAAGGTGAACATGATTACGTCAGATTTATGGACACACAATACGAGAATAATCAGAAAATGGTACTATGTACCAGTCTTTAGGTACCAAGGGTGGGATTGTTAGCGTCTCCCCGTTCTATTCGGTTCACTGTTGTGAAAGTGGGTTATACAACCTCCGAAAATGAGTTGAGATATGAACTTAAGTTGCGATAACGCCGCTCTTATTTGAGTTAAACCTGCCAGCTTCGATAAATAGTCCTTTGACAGCTGCCGCGTGGCGATCCAGATGGTACAATGTAACTTTCGTTAACTGGACAGTGATGGCTGTGGACTTCTCGGTCTGTCCATCCATCAATTCGGTCTTCGTAGAACACAACGACGACCGCGTGCGAGGCTTCAACATAGAGGGTACATTAATACAGAGAAGGGTACGCTTGGTCTGATCTGAGTCACGTTTTTAGGACCGTACACAAAACGCGGTGCTGCCGCGAACATAGAACCCCTTTCTTATCTCCATCAGTCGCTGCCTCAGCAAACGCTGGATGCATCCAGTGGATCTGGTATCCGATACCACAGATAGACACTGTCTAAGTCTGGACACATTGAATACCTGACGCTGTGGACGGTCTAACACTAACACCCCTGCGTGATCTGGAGATGGACGTTGAGTTGACATTAGATGTTAGGAATTTAGTGGAGTGGTAAATTAGAGGTCGACGCTGTGGTGGCCATCGCGGAGCAGCTCGTGGTGCTTGAAACAGTAGTTGTAGGTGCGCTCATAAGCCGCGCGCGTACAGTTCTCGAACGCACAGCGCTTGCCGCCGCCGTGGGCCCAGCACTTGCCATTCGAGACAGCAATAGTCGTGCAGCTCTGCGTCGAGCACTGCGTGCCCCCACCATGAGCCCAGCACAGCCCGCGAGCCTTGCCGCGACGAGTACATTCGTCGATGATGCAGTTGGTCGAGCCACCTGTTTCACCAGAAGAAACACATCAATTTTAGATTTGTAGGGACAGTCTTTAAAAATGAAACCTCACCGTGCTTCCAGCAGAGCCCTTGATTCTTGGCGCTCGAGTCACAGCCCGGCTCGGCGCAGCGCTTGCCACCCTAGTAAAATCTAGTGAGTTTGACGTTCGACAGTGGGTAGGGCTCGCATGGAAACGTACACCGTGACGGAAGCAGAGTCCGCGATTGATAATGTAACTCGCGCAGCCGTCGACGCGGCAGGCGCGAGACTTGCGTTTCTCTGCTTTGGTCATTTGCTCGTAGGTCTTCTTCTTGGGCACGTTCGATAGCCGTGGCGGACGGCGGGAGACCACAAATTGGGACGGCGAGGAGGCAGTCGATGATAGCGGAGAGTAGACACAGTCCTCAGTTCGAGGTGGTGGTGGCGGCGACGCAAGCGGCACGACGCGTGCCAGCGGAGCGAAGCGGTGATGCATCAGCGGACGCACTGGCAGGCGTCCGTAGCTGTAGTCGTACACGGTTCTGGGCTTGAATGGCCGAAACATGGACGGCAGTTTTCGATCGGGGAGCGGATGAGACGGTGGCGGAGGCTGGTAGGCAAAGGCATGCTCAGTAGTCTCCTCTTGGACGGCGTGGTGTCCGCCGCCAAGGATGAAGCTCAGTGAGAGCTTGCGGCAGTGGCGTTCGGCTTCGTCAGCAACGGCAACTGCCAGCGACGGCAGCACAGGGCGAGAAAACGTCATGCGGGCAGCAGCCAGGGCTTGACGTCGACGATTAGGAAATGCCGAGGCGGCGAAGCAGAGGTGGAGTGGAGCAGGTGGGGAGCTGTGGTTACGAGTAACCTCGATCCTTCTGGGTGGATGTGAGATTTTTCGTATCTCCTCTCGCTCCGAAAGGCTGTAGCAACTGTATCCACCAAGGGCTAGGGAAATAAGAGCGAAAGAGAGAGACCGAGCGATTCGTGCGCGCCTTCGCAACGGGTGAATGCATCGCAACTTCGAAAGCCCGTCCAAACAGTGTAACACAGTGTCCGCCAGCGGACGAGCCCTACCCCGTTCGAAATGCTACGGACTCCAAAACGCGAACAGGAGAGTGGTTATATTCGGGCGGCATCGAAATTCGACCACCTGCGAGTGGCCAACTGGATGCAAGTGCAAGGGAATGGTCATTGTTGTCACTTGTACATTGTAACTGCAGCACGACGCAACGGATATGTAGTTTAGGGTAAATCTCCAGCCGCTCGCCAGCACTCGGTTTGTTTGTTTCCTGCCAAGTTTCATGGTGCAGTCTACAGCCTACAGTAAATTATACTTCTACATACTGAACCGTTCAGTTGAAAACGCTCGAACCTCGAAGTTGTCCGTGTTCTCGTTTTGAGAGAGGGCTGGGGATCCTTTGAGTGGGTACCTAATGACCTTTTGTGTTGTTGATGAGAAACGAGTTTCGGGTAACATCGCAAACGGTCACACTAACAGGTGCCAGCGAGAAAATGTGAATCGACATAGGGCTAATCTGTGCGCTACAATAATTGAACATGGAAAACAGCACAGGCCAGCCTTTGTGGTCAGGGTGGACCTATGACAGTCTGGTCGCAAGACTTGTGTAGAACACTCTCCGTCATTCTGTTCTTTGGATGTATATATCCTGTCGTAACTACAGCACCGTCATGCACTCAGGTACTAATATGCTAGCGCAGCGACTGGTCCAGTCCACCAAGGAAGTATACTATCAAGTAGAGTACTACTCTATCTTGGAATCTGGTAGTATCATTTTGTTCTAGAAGTTTAGGTTTGGGTCGAAGAACCACTGCCTTGGTCTGCACAAACCGTAGTATTGGTTCTCAATTGAACTAACCCATATCAGTATATCTCGTCAAATCCGGTGGCTGTTTTCCAGGCTGTACAATGCACAGCATTTTGGTGTGTTCTGCCGTCGATGGTTACGTTTAGTTACACTTCGCTTAAATATTGATTTTCAAATATAGCGTAGGACACTACTTTACTGAATTAGAGTATATCATATTTATGTGCCAAACTGTCTTGTCTGCTGTGGACGAAAAGTACAGCACAGTAACTGTACAGCTGTTGCACAATCTAGTACTCAATTTGAAAGGGGGGGAGAAATATCCGTAGCGGTTTGACAAATGAGTATCAATTATGACAGTATCGACCATCACAAGAGGTACAGACAGGCCAAATGCCAATTCCGAACTCCGCCATCACCGATTTTGTGACCTCAAAATATGAAATGTCGAAGCAAGTGGTGGTGCACAGAAACCGTCGAAGTCTGGACAGTGCGTACAGTATAAACCTGGATTTTCAGGATACACTGTGCCCATCGCAGTGTCGCGTCCCTACTGAAACGGAACGCCAGTCAACATGCTTCGCCACAGTTTCCATCGGTGCACTGTCTTCCTTCCGTGGGGAACACGCAGTGCCGCCGTTAGAATTTCCGGTGGAAGCGACAAGGAACCGATTGTTGCCCAAGACAAGGACATTGGACCATGTGATACTGTACCCTACGGCCTCGAAATAAAAATTTTGTCAAACGCGTTCTCGATAGTTTCCACTGTTCTTCGAAGTACTTTGCAAGACGTTCAGCAGAACCGTTTTGCGTGGAGGACTAGTCGCAAAGCTCAATGATATTTATTCGATCGCATCTGTGGTTCATAGTAGACCAGGCGAAGGGGGCGAGGAAACAATCGAGTGAGCGAGACGAACTACCTCTTCCGTCAAAGACCCCTTCCTGTTAATTGCCGCTTAAATCCGTTCTTCATCGTGCTCTGTCAGATACTTGATGTTTGATTCTAGGATATATCCTCTCATCCTCGTCGATAGTCGAGAATGCTTTGCCGATTAGACTTGCTGCCGTAGTAATACGAGAAGGGTACAATATTAATACTGACCTTGGATCACCAATTCCCTGATCTTCGATCACTACCGCAACATCATCCGTGTGAATTATTAATCGAAAAAGCGCAGTAAATGAATCGTACAAAGCATGTATTAGGAGTTGGAGACGCAATGGTTTAGATATCCGTTCACAAAACTGCACCTCACACGCAACGGCTTGTCGGTTCCAGTGGCTGATCACGAAAGAGTTGACACGGGTTGATGGTGGCACGAATGAATGGACTGTAGACTTGGAAATACCGAAGGTATGAGGACGCAAGGTACGACGCTCTAGTTGCGGGCACGCTTCTTGCAGGCCGGCTTCTTGTTGCCACCCGCCGCCGGCTTGTTGTTGCCACCACCGCTGCCACCAGCCGGCTTGTTGTTACCGCCACCGTTGCCACCACCGTTGCCACCAGCCGGCTTGTTGTTGCCGCCGCCGTTTCCACCAGCGGGCTTGTTGTTGCCGCCACCGTTGCCACCAGCCGGCTTGTTGTTGCCACCACCGTTGCCGCCAGCTGCAGGCGCAGGTGCGTTGTTGCCGCCAGCCGGGGCAGGGGCAGGCGCTCCACCCGCAGGGGCCGTCGCTGGCGACGCGTTGCTCGCGCAGGTAGTGCCCTTGCCAGGGTTAGTCGTGAAAGCCGCCACTGACTGAGGCGCAGCCTTGCCGGCCGTCCAGACGCAGCACGGGTCACCGAACGCCTGGCCGTTTGTGATCTTGGCGCCCGGGAAGGTCTGTTCACAGAACTCCTTGTTCCAGGTCGTGCCGACGTTCAGGAAGGCCGTGCCAAAGGCCGTGTAGCCGCTCGTGCCCGAGTGCCCGAGCGTCTTGGCGAACTTTTCACCGTTCGGGAGCTGCTTGAGGAACGTCTCCATGCCGTGCACAGAGGAGACAGCGAGGACCGCGGCGGTGGCGGCAGCGTAGGCGACTCCCTTCATGTTAGCAGTGGTGGTGATAGTGAGTGACTGAGGGTGTGGACTGTGGAGCGCGAGATGCGGAATGAGAAGAGGGAGGGCCGACACAAATGGACGGACCGGTCCCTAGTGAAAAGCAACTGGTGGGCACGACCCAGTAGAAGTCTGGTCGCATCGGGTGTTCAAACATCTTGATTGCCTTGTGCGCTGTGTGACGGTGGACTCCACCGAGGAGGTTCAGCGGCTTCTCTGAAACCAGATGGCTCATTATTAGCATCCGATCTTGGTCTGTTGCACCACCTGATTCCGGGGGTGCGCGCTGGGGTTCTGAGTCCGATATAGGTAAGGCTGTTTTCAGTACGGTAAAGGAGGGCGGAGAAGGGTGACTGCAGACATCCAGACCGGACCGCTACTCAATTGGACGACAGAAGTACTGTAGTTCGAGTCCAAGTTTGTTTAGTACCCACAGTGGTGATCTTGCTAAATTGATAGCGCCGAATGCTGATCCAGAACGCACCACGTTGTCGCGGAGCAAACGACCGATGGCGGCAACCGATGATCATGCGGCGTTTGTGCACCTCGCCATGAGGTCCTTTCAACAAGCCAAGCCCACCGGAATCCTGCCGATCACATGTACGCTGTTAGCATGGTCCTGTGGCCATGTGGGATCAGCCAGTGGCCATATTGGCCTCTGGATGTCTGCGAATTTGTGAGCAAGGATCTTCAAAATGACAAACCACCAACCCTATTAGTGGTTGCCTCCAAAATCCATGGCGTTCGTCAACATGTGCTGTTGTGGCAGCCGCTCTGCAGGCCAAGGTAGCCATGCCTTGGGCCTGACTTGGGGAGGAGACGCGACAGCACTACAGTATGCAAGTGGTGAAGTCTGAGGATGCCTCTTTGAATCACACGCAGAGACTTTCAGTGCATCGACCTTCTGTTGGCGAAGAACGGTATCCACCATCATAAATCTCACAGCCTGTGAGAGAAATTAAGCATTGCCAACACCGCAAATCGCACCGTTGTGTGCCAGCATGCCCCACCGAGTGTTGAAGTAGTCAGCACTAAACTCCATCAGGCTCACGGGAACCGGCTGGTGATCAGCGAGACGGTGAGGCGGGCTGCCTGTGCATACATTGGCTACTATTCAAGACTGTGTTTATAATCAAGGGAATATTGCAAAAGGTGATACAAATCCTATATCCTAGCAAAAGGTGATACACGGTGTTTAAAAACAAGCGAAGGAATCTCCAACGCGGTAAACTACGATGAAGTACTGTAATAACACTGACTATGATGGTACAGTGTACCTGCATTCTCA
>JAADVD010000269.1:0-40045 GCA_023334535.1 Pythium vanterpoolii
AGACGAGTACCCTGCATCACAGTCCTTGTTCGGGAGACCGTAGACCGCCAGGGTCATACGCGAGTCTTTGTCGCAGTGTGTCGTGATGTCCCTGATAATCGCCTGGCTGGCGTCGACGCTCATGCGGTCGGTATACCACGTCGCAATGGCGTGACTCTTAACCTCTTTAATCGCGAACGCTGCGTCGGCGTACTGTGTTACAGCAGCCTCAAGCGACGCAGTCGGAAGCGCGCAGAGCTCGCCCGATGCGGCACCGACGAACGCAGGCGGTGCTGCAGTGAGTGCCAGCATGAAGAAGACACTTGAGAAACTACGCAGCATCTTGTTGGTGGTGAAAGTGGTTGTTTGGACGCGCCAACTAGTTGGCTTTGGATGAGACTGTGTGGCCGACGATGTGAAGCCGACAATGCTTTTTGGAGAATGAGAAGTTAAGGAAGATTATCATGGAGGCTGGCGAACACACCGATGGAGGCTGAAAGAGATATTGACCAGTCGATAAATTGCCCTGGCATCCTTGGATTCCATCCGGACGTGGACATGCTGGGTGTTGTGGTCTGCTCTTATCCGGATACGTGGTGCGTTGTCGGCCGATGCTAGTCAAACGCACTCTGTGACGCCACCTGTCACGTGCTCGCACGTGCACGCACATAGGCGTCCATCTCGTTTCCAACGATTGCAACGATTCGTTGGATTCCAGAGGCGCTTGATTTGCAGCCGAGGCGATCCTTGAATGAACAGACAAACCAGGCACATGTATGACCAGACACTTCAACACTGTTGTACGAAACCGAGATACTTGAACGGACGTCATGGCCAGTGTAGACTAAAGGGAAGGAGTGTAACTTGAAGTCGGTCGTCTGTGTGGCTGGAAACGTCGCTGAACTCATATGTGACGTATAGAACCTCAAGGTGAGCAAGGGTTTTATGCTGACAGTGCGCCACAGCCAACTACAGAGAATTTCACTAAATCTTTCTTGTGGACGCTTGATCATGTTGCTGGCAAACTACGCCAACAACGCCAACACCAACAATGTAAAGCCGGCAATCATGTGTCCGGCATTGCAACGAGCTGGACGAGAACACACACACAGGTGTCGTAACTATCGTATTCTCCAGTACATTACCAGATTACCATCGAGGATAAATCCCTTTTAAACACTACAAAATACTGTTGCAGCAACCGGCTACCACATTCGGCTCTCCCAACCAATGCCTTCTTCTGTCCGCTGGAGCCCTGTGCCTTAAGCCGAGACGGTCTTGAAGCCACGCTCCTTGACGAAGTAGCCATTGTTCCACCACTGCACAAAGCCGTCTTTGAAGAACAAGCCGGCAGCCGGGCCTTTCATGGCGTACTGTGTACGGTCGCTGGTGTCACACGTGCCGTCGCTCTCACCGACCGGCTTGATCCAGATGAGGTAGTCAATGTTCCCAAAGCCGGTCGAGGACGAAGGCGGGCGACCAATGCCGCCGAAGCGAGCATTGCACCACTCGCGGTTCAATGGCGGGTTGTAGTTGCGCGACGTGTCAACCACGCAGTTGAGGTTGCGCGAGCCGTAGGCATTCTGGAAGTTGGTGCACAAGTTGGCCATGTCCGAGGTCGGGCGGTAGTTGGACGTGTTCAGGGTGATACCCTTGAGGCGACCACTGGACGACAGCGTCTTGACGGCGTTCGCGATCTTGGCCGAGCTCGCCGAGTCCTCGAGGGTCCAGAAGCCCACATCCAAGTAAATGTCGGCGTTCGAGTTCTTCGAGAGGATCGACAAGGCGGTCTTGAGGTTGTCGGTGTAGCCGCTCTGGACGGCACACCCGCCGTTGGCGACGAGGCCGACGGCATCGGGCTCCAACACATACAAGACCTTGCGTTGGCCAATGGTGTTGGCGAGCGTCTGAATCCAGTTGCGGTAGTCCCCAGCGTTCTTGTTGGAGCCGCTGTTCGAGAATCCGGCTTCGCAGTCTTTGTTGGGGAGACCGTAGACAACGACCGTGAGGCGCGTGTTGGCCGAGCAGCGCGCAAGCAACTGGTTGAGCTTGGTCTGCGAGGTCGCGCCAGACTCGCCGTCGGTGTACCACGTGGCGATCGAGTTCTTGAGGACCTCGTTCAACGCCGTGGTCAAGGTCGGGTACTGCTGTGCGGCTTTAACGAGCGACGGCGTCGGCAGCGAGCAGAGCGGATCATTGGTCGAGCCAGCGGCCTGGACAGGGGCGAGCGCCGCGCAGGCGAGGAACGCCGCGGTGCAGAGAGCTTTGACAGTCGAAAACACCATCGTCGAGCAGCTGGAAGGTGACGCTTGAGGTGGTGGCGAGGCCGAGGATTTGGAAATGAGCATGGTGAGAGAGCCCTACGCATTCTTCTCGGAGCAGACGTTCGTAGAGGGCCTGGACAGCCCTGACGGATTGACTACACTGTCGGCATGGGCGGCGTATGTACACACCAGGAGGGAGACGCATAGACGACCGTCAGGGATCAAGCGATCCCTGTGAACCGGACCAGTGACCAGAGACGCGACTTCCCCGCGGTCAAGAGAGAGGGCACGACACCATGCATCAATGTTCCTCCATCCAAGTTCAAACTACACAGAGACAGAGACGCATTCAGACAAAGACCTGACTGCTGCCGCGACGGCTGGTGGACGCAGCTGGTCACTCGCCACACCGGACTCACCCTCTGGTCGCCCACGAGAGACTCAGGCACTAGGAGACAACGCCACTGCGTGTCAAATTGACATGGCGGCCTGGCTTGAACTTCAATCAACGCAGTTAACTTTCAGTGGATTTATGGATCCAGTGTGATCGGCAGTCACTGGTACATACGGTACTTCATCCGCCCATCGGTACATAGATAGATCGGCGCGTCGTTCACTCGCACTGTCGCGTCGATGTTCTGTCAGTGCAGCAGATGGGCCGTGTGGCTGTTGGTGCAGATCCATCAAAACACAACAAGCCAGAAGAGCTCGACGGATCTGCCGATCGTTGAAGTTGAGCAAACTGAAAATTTCGCCAGGGCAACCATCTATCATCGCGTCCGTAAATGAGCAACAGAATCTGATCCTATTGCACGAGAGTCTCAATCTCATCGACTGCAACGCAGATAACATGGCGACATGGACGAGCCGTTGGCCGAGCGAATATTTCGTGGACGTGTCGTCCTTCACGGACGGTCCGTGCATGACACAGTACAGTTCGTAGTGGGACGGAGTAATTTATGTTGACCTTTTTGACATAATAATTCTCAATATTCTAATGGAGCTGTTTTAGCTCAATATAGCATCTTCAAAAGCTATAAATTGTCAGGTTGGATATGTTCGAGTGGTGTCTAGACGCGTTACAAACTCTATTACCCTGTGATTTGCTGAAGCGGAATACAGAGGGCTGACAAGGTCATGATGATAGCACGAGACTTGAAAGACTGCACATGCAGCATTTGCACAGGCTCTGTAATTGAAGAGTACAAGAGTCAGTCCACCGGATTCCAGAGCACTGACGTTCCTGAAATCAAGTTCAGTTTCAGAGTTAGCTTCTGACTCTGTGCACTGGATTTCATTTCGTAATTCAGTACACGAAATAATCGAATCGAGAGGATGATGGATTGACGTAAATCCAAGCTGTTCCGCAACTGAATTCGAGGGATGTACTGTATTTGGGAAACTGACCGCCCATCAATCAACTTTCCAATGTGCCCGTGGATTTCTTCGAGCACGTCACCAAACTTCCACAGAATGCTCGGTAGCAGACGTGACCCTCTTTCAATTTGAAGCAATGCATGAATAGTACATGGCACCGGACAGGTACGAATCCCATGGTGTCATCTCGTTCTTTTTCAGCGAATCAGCTTGCTTTCCGCGGCACGAAATTTTCGTTTCATCTCGTAGGCAACGTTCTGGTGTCTCCACGTCGCTACAGTACTGTGCTGTACTGGGAAGTGTGGAGCAATACGTTCATGACAGAAGATTCCTCAGGTTGTGCTGTGCTAACTCATTCAGCAAAGCATATCCATTAGTAGCTGGTCCAGTTACTGGATTGCGAGATGACGTGATAGGAGGGACTACCGTCTTCCCATTCCTTTTTGCATCGGCAAGAATTGATAAGCACGGATTTTGTGAGGTCATAGTTTCCCGAATTCTGACAAAAACCTGATACGATAGCGACACATAAGGGTAAAAACGCACGGACAATTTGAATCTGGCATCCGATTGCTCTGAATCGGCGCCATTCGTGAGCTACAACGCTCCCCCACGGAGACTCGCCAATCATTCTCTTTCGTGACTACGGTTAGTAAAAGAACGCCTTCTCATGGGGTAGATCTGTTAGAACATGTAGAAAATAGGATAGGAGCTGACTGCCGACACAGTTTAGTAGTAGCTAAACCAAGTTCACAAAACGCGTGAAGTCCTGGAAGAAGCATATATGAAATCATGAGGGCTCCATGGAAGAGCTCTTTG
Source organism: Pythium vanterpoolii (assembly GCA_023334535.1). Taxonomy (NCBI): domain Eukaryota; phylum Oomycota; class Peronosporomycetes; order Pythiales; family Pythiaceae; genus Pythium; species Pythium vanterpoolii. Next base: position 4,440 of record JAADVD010000269.1, read on the forward strand.
AATCAATCTCTAGCAAAATACGCAGCAGGGCCATCCCTGGATAATTAGAAGAGTCTGCAAATATAGAGTTTTGGGATATAACAGAAAATAATGGCTAGCAACCAAAGTGTAAATTTCTTCTCCGGTATAGTGGTCTTGTAGGACTTTGTGACGAGTGCGATCAATACCATTGAACAGAGAAGCCTCTAAGCTACAATTTGGTTCGTTCAGATCCCGCTGAAATTGAGTTTTGCTTTTAGACGGGCGAAAACAGTGCATTTGTCGATGGTTATTTTGTTCTCGATGGGACAGAACTCATGCCATCTGGGCTACTTTTTTCATGACTGACAACAGCTACGAGATGAATGAAAGAGTAGAAGATAGCTTAGATGCATAGTTACCCATTGTAGGTCTCCGCAATGCAATCGGTTGCGATCCCAGGCCATTATCCTTTTGTAAAGGCCGGTTCGTGTTTTCTGTGCTCATCTATCCTTGCCGAGGTAACTATCAACAAAAACCTCGGCACTGCACTCACCATGATGCAGTTGCAAGTGTGCTTTGATGTGTGTGTAGAGTATTTTATTACAAGCACAAATAACCTGTGCTCGGTTGGACGGCTTATTTGTCTTTTAAGTCTCAGCTCTGGTCACATACGACTGTCGCTTTGATGTCAGTAAATACCGCGATATTTTGTCAACGGTCCGTCCGTGTGGCCCACAAAATAGTGTCTATTGTCTTCCGTCGCTTGGCTTCGTGACAGCACAGATTTTTAGTCGCCGACCGAGGCCAAGTTCAAGTGTCATAATCAGGACGTTGTTGAGGTGATTCTGTACACTGGATTTTATTTCGTAGATACAGTACATTGAAAAATTCAATGGACGAGCCACTCAACTCACTGTATAGGATAGGGTATTTCCGGCATGTACGATAACTAAATTTGAGAGATCTACTATATTTAGATTTTCATCGCCCATCAATCAACTTCGATGTGCATCAGGATTCTGTTCGCGACACCAAAATCCCACAGCGCCCCAGTGATGGCAGACGTGACTTTTTCGAACGTGAAGCAATGGTTGAACCGTACAGTGCACGGCACCGGCCAGTACTATTGTACAGATCAAATGCCATGGTCTCATCTCGTTCCTTTTCCAGCACGAAATTTTCGCTTGATCCAACGTCTTGTAGGCAACGGTGTGGTGTTTCCACTGGACTCTCCAGTCGATCACAGTCAGCTATGGTGGATGGAAGGCTGGATTGATCGGACCAGGCTGTACTAGAGCCATGCATCCATGGCTAAAGGCTCTTTATGGATTACACCCGGAATTCGAGTTACCGTTCATACTGCTAAAGCAAAAGGCGTGGTCGATGACGTGCCGGGAAATACCACCGTCCCTCTAAACGTCTCCGCATTGCGCACATCATCCGATAACATTGCCCTGTACACTGTAGTGTTCTATTTTCTATGCGAGTCGAATGCGCAACCGGGGCGACTTTCTGTCTTCAGCTCGGAGTGACCAGTGCCTAGACGCTGGGGGTTACTGGGCACGCAGTGGTGCCATGTTTACCAGTCGCAACTGTCGCTGAGGCGTCGCTATTTGAATGCCTCGATCTTTCTGCCACGGCGCGGCATGGTTCCTTCACTACTTGGTTCCGTACAAGAAGAAATTTGGAACACCGACTAGTCCTTGAACGCTTTGCATCGACGATGGGGTGTCAATGTGCACACGCACACGGCGTGAGCGACTATTAGTTTCTGATCGCGCAGATGTTTGGAAATCTCTCGAAACATGGAAGCCCGAGATCGCTCCTAGGCACATCGAAAACGATATGCTCCTCCCTGATGCAGATCCCAGCGGCAGCGCAGAGATCTTACGCGCGGAAGAAAGTGGCAGCACCATAGACTCCTCCAGTATGCTGCCGCTCTCTATGATAAAGAGCAGCAGCATGCTGGAGAAGTCCTTCCTACCAGCCAACAGAAGTCATGGTGAGTAAAGACAGCCTAGACACCGCATGAACGCACTCGGTGCGGCACCTAGATTGCCTCCACCTTGCTCATTCTCAAATCCACCGAGTCGCCACTAAGCCAAGCCGTCAAGCTTTTCCAGCCTTCTTGTCGCCCTGAAGATGGTGTCTTCGACTGTCAATGCCCTCTGCACCGCGGCGTTACTCGCCTGCGCGTCGTTCTTCCCTGTCGAGGCGGCTGGCTCGACAAACGATCCGCTCTGCTCGCTGCCGACCGCGTCACTGGTCCAGGCTGCGAGTCAGTACCCGACGCTGACCACGGCCATCAATGAGGTCCTCAAGAACTCGATTGCTACGTGGTATACTGACAATGAAAACGCTGGAGGCCTGCAGTCCAAGCTGAGCCAAATGCTCTCGCGCTGCTCGTCCAACACGCGTCTCACGCTGGTGGTCTATGGTCTCCCCAACAAGGATTGTGAAGCTGGGTACTCCAACAGCGGCTCCAACAAGAACGGCAACGACTACCGCAACTGGATCCAGAAGCTCGCAAACACGGTGGGCCAACGCAAAGTGCTCTACGTGCTCGAGCCCGATGCCGTCGGCCTGGTCGCCAACGGTGGGTGTGCGGTCCAGAACAAGTACACGGAGAACATCCGCACGGCGCTGCAGATCCTCTCACAGAACCAGAACGCCGACATTTACTTGGACGTGGGCTACTGGACGCTCGAGGACTCAGCGAGCTCGGCCAAGATCGCGAACGCGGTCCGACAGCTCTCGACCGTCGGTCGTCTCAAGGGCATTACGCTTAACACGTCCAACTACCGCCCAACCTCGGCCATGGCCAACTTGTGCACCAACTTCCAGAACGCTTACGGCTCGCGCAACCTCAACTGCGTGGTCGACACGTCGCGCAACTACAACAACAACCCGCCAGACCGCGAGTGGTGCAACACTCGCTACGGTGGCATCGGCCGCCAGCCCACGGCCTCGACCGGCTTTGGGAACCTTGACTACCTCATCTGGATCAAACCGGCCGGCGAGAGCGACGGGCAGTGCAACGGTGGCGGGCACACGTCCAACTCCATGCAGGGTCCAGCGGCAGGCGCGTTCTTCAAAGACCACTTCGTTGCGCTTTGGAACAACGGACTATTTGTCAAAGAGCGTGGCTTCAGGACGGTCTCGGCCTAAGCCCAGATCCATTGGTGGCGGTGGAGATGAGACAATCTAACGTGTTGTGTACTGTTTGTCGCCCACTATCTTCGTAGGCGTGCTGCATGGTGCTGTATCCACATACTTGTGCCTAGCTAAACAGGGGCGGTAGGCTCGTAGTCTTCGATTGTATGACGTAATTGCAACTTGGTTTTCATTCACTTCAGTCGGTCACTATGGTAGTTATACCCTGTGATGACTGGTGCTGATATAATACCAGCACCAGTGGAAATGTACCTGTCGGCTTTTGGCTACAGTACTGCTTGGTAGCGTACTGTGTTGTCCATCACCGCAAGGCACGTGCTTCGAGTGTTGTACGGAACTGGGATCAGCTCAATGTGTCTGCCCATCAATCACGCACATGGCTGTTTTTTGTGCCAAAAGCAAACGTCTGGGTGTCAATCTGAGAAGTTGAAGCTGTGCATTGGTAGTAAAATACAGTATGACAGTATACAGTGAATTTCGACTTTGCCTCATGCGTCGGGTCTCATTTCCATCTCCGCTTGCGCTTTTGTTCGAGAGCAAACTTTGCGACAGCATGTTCGATCTTAATGAGTACTGGATTATACAGTAAGACACTGTTGTCGATAGCAGTAAATTGACGAATGCACTGTATTTGTCCATCAATCAACTTCAATTTGTTTCCCCTCGAGTGTGTTGGGCACGTCATCCGCTCCACTGAAGTGATGGGAAACATCTGGCCTGCGGAAGGGACATTGGAACCTGACACAAGCATTTCCAATCTTACAATCGAGAGGAGACCATCGCAGCCGAAATTTTCAGCTCCCGTGTCTCCTCGCAGTCTTTTTTTCGAGTCCAACCAGCTTGCTTGCTGCCTCAGTGTTTAGTTGCATCCATCTCTCTACCATGCCAGTGAGTTCAAGCGGCTGGAAGCGAAGAGCTTAACGCATGCGTGGGATGCACATTGGTCTGCTTCGACCAAGTGTTGAAGTTCATGCTTCCGGATTAAAACGGAGGCGCGCATCCATCATCGAACGATTTGGCGATCTGCTCCGAGTCCCCAAACAATCTGGGCTGGATCTTCTGTCGATCGTGATGGTACGCCAGGAAGCCACAGTCGCTCTCGAAATTTTGGAGAACGCCATGCAATCTACACCCGATCTGATGGTGATGGCCGTCCCTTTCTTTGCCAACTTGCACTTAGAGAGTCACTGCCAGAAAACGTCACGTTTCACTTGATGGCAACGAGTGTACTGTATTGGCCGCTGTTCTGTAGTGGTGCCCGATACACTTAAGCATCTTGTATTCCGTAGTATCGTTCACTTCACAGTTATTATAGCGTTAGAATGGATACGGAATGCGTCGTGATATTATATCGGTCATGCGCTTGTCAAACAAGGCATGCATACTGATTCTATTCACGCACCAGCGGCATACTTCATCCGAGATGCGACTCTTATCCACGCTGCAACAAGTGTCGATCCTACCCTAGAATCCGCCGGCATCGACGCGTCGTCGACGACAGCTTCAAGGAAGGGGCAGTGATGACCGATCAACGCGTCTTGCAGACGGTCGCGTGTCAGTTCCATAACGTCGGCACGTTCTCATGAGGCATTGCGCTGGTGCATGGAAAACGCTCGGGTCAATACGACCAACACGAAGCGTCGAAGCATCAGAGCACGACAGTTTCCTCGCCCGTACGCTCCAAGTGCGTGACGCTCCTCCTCATGTAGATGACGTCGCCAGCTTGATAAGCCACTGACGGCAGCGCACGCATGAGCGACTGCATATGACCTCTCCTTCTCCACAGGAGACCATGCCCTCCAGGGCAGTCTGCACATGCTAGGAGTGCACACCTTGATACAGCACCATGGTCTCCGATAACGCGTTTTATCTTGATCATTCCCACATTCACCGATTTACCAAGGGAAGCCACGCCCAAATTGTCTTCACCGTCATCAAAGCCCTCGTCACGGCTGCGTTCCTCGCCTGCATCTTCCGGCTCCTATCCACGCTGGCTCAATTAACGATCCTCTGTGCTCGCTGCCGTCCAACTCGCTCGTGCAAGCGGCCACCCAGTACCGACACTATCCACCGCCATCGACGAAGTCTTGAACGTCAATCGCTACGTGGTACACCAACAATGCAGCGTGGGCGATCTCGCAGACCAAGTTCAACCAGTTGCTCGCGCGGTGCTTGGCCGAGGCTGAACTTGGTTGTCTATGGTCTCCTCAGCAGAGACTGCAAAGCTGAATTCTCCAACAGCTGCTCCAAGAAGAACGCCGGGGACTACTGCAACAGGATCCAGGCCTTTCCAACACCATTGACCAACGCAAGGTCTTGAGTGTGTTGAAACCGATGCCGTCGGCCTGGTCGCCAACGGCGGGTGTGCCGTCCAGAACGGCTACACCGACAACGTCCGAACGACCTTCTCGATGTTGTCAAGAATGCCAACGCCGATTTCTACTTGGACGTCGGCTACTGGACGCTCCAAGACTGATCTGGGGCGACGCGCATCGCCAACGCGGTCCGACAGCTCTCGACCATCGGCCACCTCAAGAGCATTGCGCTCAACACGTCCAATCACCGTCGGACCTCGGACATGGCCAACTTGTGCAGCATCTTCCAAAATGCCTTTGCCTCGCACGACCCCAACTGCGTGGTAGACACGTCGCGCAACTACAATAATTATCCGCCGGGTCGCAAGTGGTGCAACGCCCAGTTCGGTGGCATTGGTTGTCCGTCCACGGCCTCGACCGGCTTTGGAACCTTGATTGAATACCTCAGCTGGATCAAGCCGGCCGGCGCGAGCGACGGGCAGAGCGACGGTGGCGGCCACACGTCCAACGCGACGCAGGGTCAAGCGCCAGGTGTGTTTTACAGAGAGGCATTTGTCACGCTCTGGAATAATGGGCTCTTTGTCAAGGAGCGCGGCTCCCACCAGATCTGGGCCAAAGCCCAAGTAGGTCGCTTCACGGTCGCGTCCTTTGGTGGAGCCGATCAATCCAACTCGTCGTGTACTGCTTGTCGCTCTCCATCGTCGGGGTTCAGTCCACAGTAATTGTGTGCATAGCCGACCTCGCGCGTTCGGGATAATGTCTTCTGCCGTAGCAGTCTCCGTTCGTCAATCATGGTCGTAAAATCAGAAAACGAAATAGCAGCTGACTGAGGTGTTGTTTTCATCCAAACTCTCCGTCTTGCATAGCGCCGTTGAGACCGTGGTGGTAATTTTCTTTCACAGTTCAAAGTCGGTCTCGCACGAATCTCCTCTCTTTGGTTTCTGAACAATCTGGTATCGTTCTCTAGCACCAGCTTTGGTTGACAAGGTGTCTCACCGCTTTTGGATAAAACAGATGAATCGCTGTGCTGGCACGCGGCGAGCGTGAGCGACGATGCTCCTGTTCAGTCTGACGGTATGATCGGCATGCACCATGGGCTGAGACTGACATTGGCTTCGTCAACTCCTCGTTCGTCGGCGGAATGTACCATGCCGCGTCGTGCTTCTGTCGCCCAACTTTTGCCTCCCCCACTGGATAGGACACTCGCGATGTGGATGGCGAGAACTTACGCACGCCACGAACGAGGATTTACGCTCTCCGTCTTGAAATTGGCGAACGATAGCTGGTGCGCGTAAGAGTTGTCGGCCACCAGGCCCTGGTATGATCACCCAGCACCACCCAGCGGTAGAAATCGCGCGAGCTAGTCGATCAAGAGATGGAGATCATCTCTCCCTTCAATAATGTCGCTCATGCTTGAAACCTTCGAATCCTTCTTCTTTCACGTCTCAAAGCAGGTCTCACGGATGCCTTCTGGATGGTCACGTGTCCATGGTCTGATCTCACGCACTAGCTTCGTGCTCTCCTCTTTATGTGGACTGAACACAGCGGATGGTCCCCAATACTATGAGCGCCTTTCGCGATATACGATTTTTCGGTTCAGAAGTGGACGCTGTTGTGGTCGACACTGGCATGGCCGTCGCACTCGTTTTTCGAAGACTGGTGAACGTGCGATGATGCTTCGCTGCGATGATGCTTCGCTGCGATTCCTCCTTCTACCTTTGTGTTCACTGAATCCGGAAGGGGGGGAGTGCAAACGGTCGCGTAAGATCGGAACGTCACACATCTCGCGTAGAACGTATTGTCACCCGGGCCGTGCAGCGATAAACCTCTTCCAACATACTCGCTTCATCATCGCCTTGCCCCACTCGCCCGTCGCAGTAGCACCTGGTTGAGCTGAATAAACTTGATTTTCTTGAGCACCTCGGGGGACAAATCTTCCTGGGGCACACGCACCGGCACGCTCAGGACGCTTTTGGTCATGGGCAACGTCGAAGCCGGTAATGCAAACAGCCGCGTCGCGAGCTGCTGCAGCAGCGGCCATCGCTGTCCGTCTGCCCGCCAATATTGGAGCACCGGCTGCTTGGTCTTGAGCAGCATGCTGTACCGCGCCGAGTTCTCGGCCTTTTCCTTTGTCGCGTCGGCCACGTATTCCCTCAGCTCCAGCGCGATTTGGCGCTTGTGGTCCTCGGAATTGATCTCTTGGCCTTTCGTAGCGTCGATCAACGGCGTCTGGAAAATGAGCTCGTCAATGTTCTTGCGCACGTCGGGACTGAGCCCTTCGCCGACGTACCGCGGGTCCAGCAAATACGCCATGCCGTGCGAGTCGCCGTACATGGCATTGAACCGGATCTGGTTGATGTGGAGCAAGTACGCGGCCTCGTCGTCGCTCACACCCGGGACGCGGCTGAGCGCGACTGGCAGTTCTTTTGCAAACCAATAAAACACGTCCGAGATCGGCGTCGCCGGGTCCTTCTCGAGCCGGTGCAAGAGCTTGTCGAGGGGATCCACCAACGCAACGGCCTTGAACAGCAGTGTCTCCATGTAGCTCCGGTTCACCAACTCTGCAATCCGCTGCTTCGTGGTGGTATCTCCGCTCGCTGTAAACGCTTGGGCACTTGATAGTTTCTGGAGCGTGGGGAGCACGACCAGTACGCTCTCGAAACCAGCTTTCAGCTCAAACCACTGATTGGGCGGAGGCATTTCGAGCTGGTTCTTGTTAGCGTCGCTGAGTTTTGCCGCGAGACTGGCTTTTATAGAGTCTTTGACCTGGTCGCTTTTGAAAAACGCGACCATCTCACGGCACTCGTTCACCAGTCGACGGAGGTCCGCAAACGCTGTGGTGGCCGTGGTGGTCTCTGTATCGGGCGACCCAAAGATCTCTTGGATGAAGAGATAGACGCCGTGGGCTGCACAGCCGTGGAAGAACTTGGCGGGGAAGATGGTCTTGAACTTGGCCCACGTGAGCTGGTTCGCGTGGGAGTTGTCGGTGACCATGCCGTGGATGTTATCGCCACACAGCGGCAGCGCCCGTGCAAGGCGGTCAAACAAAACGTGAGGATCGTCGACGTGCGGCGCGGCGTCGACAAACAGCGGCACCGTGCGCTCCGTGTCGCCCACGAGATAGACGCTCTCTCGTATCGGGGGAAGCCACGAGTTGACGCACAGCGCGTTCACGGCCTTGGCACGCTGGGTAACCCGCAAGAGGTCGCACTGCACAGCAGCGAACGCACGGTCTAACACCGCGCCGGTCAAGTCCTTGTCACGCTGCGCACGCGGCAAGGGGACCGACGAGGTCCCGGACGCGAGCTCCAACGCGCGGCGCAAGTGCGGATTGTCTATGTGCGAAAAGGCTGTGCCGGTCGTGTAGATGTACATGGCCAGGGCATCCATCACGGCGAGCGGATCTGGCGGACTAAATAGGACTGCAGTTGTGGCGCGGGCAGTCGCGGTCGTGGGTTTTAGACGCTTGGTCGGACGCCTGTTAGACTCTGGTTTGGAAAGCGCCACGTCAAAACTGGCCAATTGGGCGTCGTTCAGTCGGATGGGATAGGGCACGTTCGTCATATCGGCGTTGGTGGTGGCGTCGTTGGCTTCGTTATCGTTGGTGTTAGCGTCGGCGTCGACAAGCGTCTGGCGGAACGCGACACAGCGCGTAAGGTGGGCGCGCGCTTTTTCGCTCTTGTGGTGGTGCGGCACGCGCACATCGCAGTGACGGCAGGTGCTGGCGATTTCTAAGTGTGGCGACGGGTCGAGCGTGAGTAAACCCCAGACCGACGACGCCGTACGATGGCCGCGACGGCGGCGCGCGACCACGGGAGGTGCAGTTTTTGTTGGCGCTTTGGTGTCGGCTGTGTTGGCGTTGAATGCGCTAGTCGTGTCAGCGTTGGTGATGGCGGTGTTGGCGTTGGCGTTGGTGTTGGCGTTAATGTTGGCGTCTAGCGCTCCGTTCGTTGGGGTTGAGACACTACCATTCGCGTTGACCGTCTCGATATTCGACTCTGGTTCCGTAGCAACATCTCGCGACGCACTCACAGTTGCAGAGTCTACGGCAGGCATTGGCAGTGCATCATCGATTCGCATGGACGCATCTGTATCCCTATGGTTTGAATGCTCCGCTAAAGCTCGAGTGTCCATGGGTAGCACTGATCGAAGAGGTCTTCTTGGCTGGTTTTGTGGGTTTGTGGTTTGTGAGGATCTACACCACCAACAGTGGTTTTTCTCTTAAATGTCGTCTGAAGGTTGCGCCAATATTTTCTGCCAATCTGATTGGTGTATGCCAACTTCAACACAGACGAGTTGATCAAGGTGCCAGTTTCCAACTTGCCATCCAGTCTGGTGAACATCTGGTGCATTCAGCCGTTGGTCTATCGATACAGCCAAGAGGTCTCGGGTCTCGCAGTCTAAATAGGTGCCAGCTGGATTGCACCAACATGAAATCATCTCCCGTTTCAGTTAGACGTGGGAATCGCTGGCAGTTTAGTTGGCGTCCGCAGGACAAGCTGGTCGCTTTGTCGGACGGTAGAAGTGCGACGCTGTCCACAAACGTGGATGCCGCCAAACAAGATGACGCGCCAGCTCGGCGTCTAAACTGGTTTAGACCGGAGAACTCGCTACCTTTCTCCATCCGGAAACCGCTATCAGCACGGACATTACCCACGTGACCCACCAAGTCACCTGAACTGATAGGCCAGCAAACCACCTTGGGATAGTCTACTGCTCTTTTAGTCTCCGTGCTATCCAACTTCTATCACTCGTCGTTATCCATCATCGCCCACAGACGCGAGACCGCAAGTCGGCGTTGCTCTCATTCTCGTCTCTTTTGGCGTTGGCGTCTAACCGTCACTTCTGTTATTCGTTGGTGTTGGCATTCAACCAACAACATTATGGTGCGTGTTGATGATCCCTCGACCTATCCCACCACCAATATGGACGCGAGAGAATCGCTTCATTGCGGCATGCGCTCGAAGCTCGAGACACCGCCAACGTCCAGCGAGTCCTCGGCGTTTGACTGGGACCCCGACAGCATCACGGCGGCGCGCCAGTCGCGCTCGCAGTCGCTCACCGACGCCCGCACAATGGCCGTCCACACGCGTCCGCAGTTGTTAGAGGTGCCGTCGCCCACGGGCGTGGTCTCGGCCTCTATAGACAACGACGCAGCCCGCAACGTTGGGTTTCGCACGGGCGAGACGGCGCACGATGCACTGCTCTCTCAGCGCCGTCTGCGCCGCGCCATGTCGGCCGAAATGCACGGCAGTTCGCTCAGTCTACTGCAGCAAGAACTCGGGTACCCTAAGCCACACAAGGCGAGCCCTGTCGGCCATGATGGCAAGGCAACACCGACCGGCAGTCACCGTCGCCGTGGGTCGCGTCGCAGCCAGCACAGCGCCAGTTCTAATGGCGACGGCTCAAAAGACGAGTATCACGATCGTCCGGCCGCGATCAGCGACGCGCCAACGCTTGCGGACTCGGACTATGAAGAAGATCCTGAGGCTGAAGCTGAGGCTGATGAAGAGGAGGAGGAGAATTTCCTGGATAATCGCTTGGCATCGGTGACGGGGTACGCGCGGGATACTGACGGTATCGTGTACTATGAGATCGTGGTCGAGTCGACGGCACACGGACCACTGTCGGCGTATAAAGTGCGGCGTCGGTACTCGGAGTTTCGCGATCTCCATCGCGCACTCGCCAAAGTCATGCCCACGCATAAATCCAAGCACCATGAGCATGAGCATCAGCGTCAGCATCATAATCAGCCCCGCATGTCCGTCGGAGGAATGAGCGATCTCGCCTACCTCCGCGACACCGACACGAACTTGTCCGCCTCGGCCCGTGGTCTGTCCCGCTCCCTCTACGATGTCTCGTCGCGCCCCCTGCGCTCATCAGCGTGCTGGCTCCCGCCGCTGCCCGACACGGGCGGGTTGTGGTCGATTTTGCAAAGCGAGAGCCCTCGGTTTCTCGAGACCCGTGCGCGTGCATTCCACGCCATCATCCTCGCGGCCCAGCAGCACCCCCACGCACGCGCGAGCCGTCTTCTCAATCAATTTCTCGGTCCGCCGCCCGATTCGTTCGCCAGTAACACCTACGTCAGCTTGAATCGGTTCGCTGCACCGACCTTGCGGTTCTCAATTGAGATCCAAGAGCGCAAAGAAATGGCCCAGACCATCAGCCGCAAGCGACGCCAACTCGACCCCCACCACGCCACATTGTCACCACCCCATACAGCAGCAGCCGTCGCACACCCGCCGTCGATCGCCGAATGAGAAGTAGCCGATCAAGACCCCTCGTCTGGAACGAGAGAGACTTTTGTGTTGTAGTAGTAGTCTATATGAGTAGCCGCTGGTCGTTATTGTTGTGTGTACAGTAATCCACCCCAAGCGTTCCATGTCGCGTTGTCTATGGGCGGATTAATTCATGCAACAAGTCGATTTCGTTGGCGTCTGAGTCGGCTTCCATATTCGCTCGTAGTAGTTCTCGATGAGCATCGTTCTCGACCATAGAAAGACGTTCTTGCAACGCCTCGTATCCCCGTCGTGGGGTTTCCAAGATCATGGGGAGAGTATCAAAGCGTGGGCTGTTCATAATCCACTCAAATGCTGAAAGACCAATGCGTCCAAGCCCGATGTTCTCGTGCCGGTCCCGTCGAGCACCACACGGATCCATCGAATCGTTGACGTGGAGCACCTTGAGGACGTCGTGCTGGAGCCAGTCGGTGCCCATGATTGTGTCGAACGATGCCATCATTTCTTCACACTCTTCGGCAGTGTGCATCGCCAGACCACTCGCGTGGGCGTGGCACGTATCCAGACACACACCCACACGGCTCTTGACCGTATCATTAGAACTGTGGGCGACGGCGCTATCGAGGATCTCCCGAAGCTCATCAAAGCTACGCCCCAAGACGTTGCCTTGGCCGCACATGTTCTCAACACACAGCGTGACGTCCTGTGTGTGTTCTAGTACCTCGGCCATGCACTCGCCAATGTACGCTATACTAAGGGCACGCGCCTGAGACTCTCTTGCCACTGCTTCGTCCCGTTGGGCTTCTGTGACTGGCGTTTTCTTGGATGTTTTCTTAAGCAGCGTGGTCCAATCAAGATGGTCCGGGACCCGCGTACAGGAGCCGGGATGGAAGACATAGGACGGGACCCCAAGCTGCATACATTTGGTAACTTCTTCGACCATGAGATCGACGCTTTTCCGTCGTAATTGCGCGTCGTGCGAGCCGAAATTGAGAATGTACGAGCCGTGGACGACAATGTGGGAGGGGTCGAATTGGGAGTCGGGACGGCGGAGCCGCTGGCGGAACTCGGTGGCGTCCGCTGGAGCGATGGGAGCAACCGGTTTCCAGCTGAGACGAGGCCGGATAAAGAACGCAAACGCACGCGCGTGTGGACCAAGATGTTGTTGAGCATTGTCGAGCGCTTTGAGGCAGCCGCCGCTTGCCGAGATGTGGGCACCAACGCATTTGGTCGAGAGCGATGCGTTGGTAAACGCACGCTGCGTCGCAAGGGAAGCACATGGTGTGATGAAACTTGCACGATGCGGAGAGGAGGAAGGACAGACGCTGTAAAAGGGGTTGGCATACGTTGTGATGCTGCGTGGGTGTCGCTGCAGGCAGCGGCGCACGGAGCTACTAGAGCTCATCCCGCGCATCAGTGCTCAGATGCTTTCTGTCAGTGTTTATGCAGGAACAACAAGAGAGTGCTCTTTATTTACGTATCTAGACACAAACAGTCTATATTTGTAATCTTACTTTTGTGAAAGATCAGAATCCCTTTGGATTGACTAAAATTGGAGCATTCCTGAGTTATCCAAGCCCAATTCTCGAAGCCGCCGACGGAATCCGGAGCAACGCGCGTTGGCGAATCGCGATCGCGACAACAAACCAAACGTCTAACGCAACCAGTTCCATTCTCCCAACATGGCAACGCCAACGCCGACACTGCTGCTGCTATCGCTCCTTCTCTCCTTCCTGTGTGGCGCCAACTCCACCACGCCAACTCTTAGACTACGCACCAACACCAACGCCGACGCCAACGCCAACGCCAACACCAACGCGCTCTGCCACCAGTTTCTCACAGTCAGCGAATATGTCGTCGCCAACTGCACCGCCCCACCGCTAGACGCGCTACCCCCCACCTGCCTCGAGAGCTTCGAGCTATTTGCGGCATCGCCAACACTTCTCCTCGAATGCGAACACGACGCGCTAGACGCCACCGCCAAGCAGTCCATGCGGCAGTTTCTCACGCTCTACAATGTGTGGCAGCAGCACCATTTGTGTGCGCTCTTCCACACCAAAGAAGAGCATGCAGCACGGCGCTGTGGCGGCGCCGCGGTCCAAACGCCGTGGCAGACGCAAGATTTTCCACTGTTTTGTGAGCAGATTTTTAGACTTTACGACGCGAACCGCGCGACGCTCGATGCGTCCTGTGCGCGCACGCAGTTTTCGGATGCGTTCTGGGAGGCGTACGCCGACTATGTCGCCTCGCCGCTGTGTAAAGCATACTATCAGCACGTCCGCGAGGCGAAGGCCGTTGGCTGTCAGCCGGCTTCAGCCAAGACGGGGGACGCAATACAGTGTGAGCGTATATTTCAGTGGTATACCGAGCAACGCGACCACATCGAGCGCGAGTGCCTCGAAGTACACGGCGCACGGCTTTTTTATAAGGGCTTTTACGCCTGGAAGCGAGCCCGTGGGACCTAAAATACGGTAATGGTGAGTGAAATATACGTTATATTGACCAATAGAGCGTTATGTTGGAGACGGATCTTGAAGCGTCGTTAAAAAAGTAGATGGAAAATGCACAATCGCCTAACGTCGCTCTCTGCGCTGCTGTGGGCGGCGCTGCAAGTCACTGGCGCTGCAAGCGGTGCCTCTAACACCATCTCCTCTCCTCTATCTAGTGGTGGTTCTAACGCTAGTGTATTTTATTGAATAGAGTTTGTCTACTATGATTTCAATGAGACCACGGGCCTCATGCTCAACGGCGACGCCGCCACGTCCTCGTGCATCCGCCTCCCACGCGTACGCTCTACCAGTCTACCCCCACTACCTTTTGGATGCTTACGCTATTCTTATATATCTATAGAATGAATACTCGGACCGCACCGGCAAAGACGACAACCGCGACGCCTCGCTCGACCCGATTTTCCACCAGCAGCTCGAGCGTGTCACGACCGAGACCACGCTAACCGAAGACCCTCTGACCTCTTCACGCATCGCGGTCGAGTCGGCATCCGTCGGTCACCGCGACACGTTTGTAGAAAGCGACGCGACCCAGCGCTGCGCTGTCCGCCTCCGCCTCACTGCGTCCCAGCCGCGTCAAGTCGCGTCGGTCTGGTACGCCGACGCCCTGCCCGTGCTCAACGGCTTTGAGACGCGCTTCACATTTCAGATCTCGGACCAATCACGGCGCTGCTACGAAGTCGCCGATGAGAATTTTGGGGTCCGCCACTACCGCAGCTGCGTGGTCCACGGCGGCGACGGCTTTGCGTTTGTGCTCCACGGCCACGTTAACAAATCGGCGACCGTCGGGTCGCCAGGGCGAAGTGAATTGGGGGTTGAGGGCGTCGACAATTCGTTGGCAATCGAGTTTGATACGTGGTTTAACACCGAGAAACCCGATACGTTTAGTGACCACGTCGCCGTCTACTCGCGCGGCGTGAAAACCAATGCATTGATTGACAGCGCCAAGCTCTCGACCACCGCTCTTCACGATCTCGCCGACGGGCGCGTCCACGTGGTCAAGATTCGGTATTATACGGAATTGCGGTACGAATACGTGCCGTATTTTTCAGCGACCACGAATTTGGTGGCATTTCTTCAGGACGTGTCCGAGGGCCGCAGAGTGGGGACGCTTGTGGTATTTATGGACGCAGGGATTGATACCGACGAACCGCTGCTGGCGATGCCCATTAATCTGGCGGCGACACTACGGCTGCCGAGTGACGTAGCGTATGTTGGATTCACAGCGTCCACCGGCAGTGCGTGGCAAAAGCACGATGTCTTGGGATGGTACTACTGCACCCAGGTGAGTCCTTTTCGACGAGGGTATGTTATGAGGGTCTAAAACTCACTCAGAGAGGTGGTGATAGCCGCCGTGTCTGGATGAATATGGGACGGAGATGCGCTTCGACTTTGACTATAACCAGCAGTCCATGGTGTCGACAGCGTCCCACGCGAACGCTTTGTACCCGCTATATATCTACCCTGATACGACCCCGTGGACCAAGAAACAAACCTACTTTGCAGCGAACCAACAAGTCGGCCTCGCATCCTAAGTTCCCAAACTGAGCAACCACTCGATTTCTTCCTCTGCACTAGGTGGCACCTCCTCCTCCTTCTCCTCCTCCTCTTCCTCCACCACTGTCTTCCTCTTTTTCGTTTTCTTCACTTTCTCCTTGTGCCGTGGTGTCTCGAGGATCATGGGCAGCCCTTTAAACCGTTCGTTTGTCATGAGCCATTGAAAGGCTGGCATCCCAATCTTGCCACGGCCGATGGTCGCGTGGCGATCGCGTCGCGAGCCCATGGGATCTTTTGAGTCGTTGACGTGGACTACTTTCAGTACTTTTGAAGCGAGCCACGCGGCTCCCATCGCTGCATCAAACGCCGTCACCATTGCATCACATGCCAGAGGCGAGTCCATCGCGTAGCCGCTTGCAAACGCGTGGCACGTATCTAGACAGACACCCAGTCGAGACACGACCGACGTTCGCTCGAATTCTGTCTCTGCTGCGGCGGCGGCATTGACGATTGCGTCCAAGAGCTGCCGCAGCTCCTCAAAATTTCGCCCCAGTGCGTTCCCCTGACCACACGTGTTCTCTAGCACCAGCGTCGTCGTATTGCTGGTGCGGTTCATTACCTCCACCACACACTGCGACACAAACTGGATACTCTCCTGTCGAGCAAACTGACGTGCTTGAACCGCCTCCCTCTCGTCAGCCTCCTCCACAGTGTCCATCTCTTCTTCTTCCTCACCCTCCTCACCCTCTTGCCTCTGCTTCTGTCGCTTCTTCTTCGAACCCTTTTTGTTGGTGGTTCTGGATCGCTTCTTGGAGACGGTGTGGGAATGACCCGTGGAGGCCCCCGGATGAAATACATAGAACGTGAGCCCCAATTGCTCGCACTTTTGCACTTCTTCGACCATCAAATCCACGCTTTTCCGTCGCAGTTCAGCATCGTGGGAGCCGACATTGATCAAATATGAGCCATGGACAACGACGTTCGTCGCCTCAAAAGGCGATTCCGCCAATGCGGCGTGGAATTTCGCCACAGCGGCTGGTGCGAGCGGTGGCAGCGGACGCCACGTGAGCCGAGGGCGAACAAAGAAGGCAAAGCTGCGGGCGAATGGACCAAGCTGCGACAGTGCATTCGCCACGGCCTTGAAGCAACCGCCGCTCGCGGAGACGTGTGCACCGATCACGCGACGCTCTGCCACTTCAGTCGAAGCTGCTTGCATCGTAGGTTTCTGTTGCATCTTGTAGAGCAACGGAGAATGATAGAGGATAGACGCCGCGTCCCACAATGGGGTTTTCCAAAAGCTGTATCTATTTGTTTTCCACGCGGACCGGACAGGACCCCCTCCTCTACTCTCCTCTCCTCTCCTCGATCCACCACCGTTCTACGGCGGCACCATCTTGGTGAGGTACTGGGCCACGTCCTGTTCAAAGTACTCTGCTAACTCCTGTTGCGTGACCCACTCAAAGTCGCTGGCTTTCGATGCATCCAACTGGAGATCGCCATAGCGGAACTGCGCCTTGTAGAAAAACACTTTGGTGCCGTCGTAGCCATCGGCCGTGTCTGCGTGGGGGTACGTCACATACCCCATGGGCGCGAACCCCACAGGATTCACTTCGAGCGCAGTCCCACAGACTTCGCCAAGCGCTCGCAACGCTGCGTCCCGCATTTTCTCATCACTGCGTTTTTCATCGGCCGGAAAAAACCACGGGAATTTGGCGTCTCCGGCCTTTGGCTTGACCACCAAGAACACACGCTGCTTGAGCGCACGGTTCAGCGACTTGCGGTTGTTATTGGCGTCGTCTTCGGTCTCGCGCGGCGCGAGGTGGAAGCCGGCGCCGACAATGTCGTCTGGATCGTCTTGGGCATTCGGCCACGGCGCTTCCTCGGGCGTAATGTGACGCTCACCGGGTTCCATGAACCAAAAGTCGTCTTCCAATCGCTACAGTAAATCCAGTGTCAGTCATATATTCATATATATCCTCAAGACGAGGCGAGGGCCTCAGTACCTGGTCGGCCTTGAGGGCGATCTCGTGCTCCATCATTTCCCAGTCCATTTCCCAGTCTTCGAGGTCGGGCTGGATGATCGGCAGCCGCTCGAGCACACTGGCGCTGAGGATGCGCCACTTTTTGCCATCGTCTTGGGGCGGCTGGAGACTGTTGTCGCGTGCGATTTTGACGCGCGGTGGTTTGGCTTCGGCTTCGGCCGCGGGAGTGTTTTTCTTTTGGCGCACGGCCGCGATCTTGGCTTTCTGACGCCACGTGAGGCGTTCGCCCTTGGCTTTGGCCGCGAATGTACGGGTCTGTGCCGGCACGGGTGCGGTCGCCACAGCGCGAGCGAGACGCAGCGAAAGCATGACGAAGTACAGCGGTCGAGTCCCGAGCCTGTTTCAGGAGCTGCTCGCTTTGTGGTCACCAAGAGACGACTGGGCCAGCGATACGCATTGGTTATCGGTATGATACCGGTATTTGAGCCAGTGGAAGATATGCAACGAGGCGAATGTGCTTAACGAGGTCTTTTCAGTATATATCAGATTATAGAGTACTATAACTGGTATAATTGTTCACGATATGAAATCGGATCACATGATACTTAGAAGATAATCAATTGTATCAAGTATCCCGATTAAATAGCGGATGGTTCGCACGTCCGACCTTGGCTTTGGCTTGCGAGGTGTTCTCGCTCGTTAGCTCAACAATATTGCGGCGTGCATCGGACGCTGCGTTGCGTGTAATCGTCGAGGCATACCGTCGCTCTTGAACGGCTTTGGTCCACTGGTCCACTTCCACACGCTGCTCCTCACTGAACAGGAGGCGGTGGCGTGTGCACAAGGTCAGCACCGACTCGACACTGGTCTTGGCCCACGCAACACTATGGCGCGAGAACAGCGTCCGAAAGATCGGCATGAGCAGCGCTAGCTGATTCGCTTTCAGCGCGGGCTGAATGGTGGAAGATACGACCGCATCTAACCGCAGTTTGATTTGCTTGGCGGCCCGTGCAAACTGGAACGTGTCGTCGGTGAAGAGATCGTAATGCGTGACCGCCAAAAGCTTCCATTCCGGAAACACGGATCGTTGGGACGTGGAGAACAGTTCCTGTTTGTTGAGGAGCAGCTGAATAAGCTGGGCAAACTCACGCTTGCCGCTCCAGCTTGTGCCTTTAATCGGGATCATCTCGGTGAGTGCAGTGAGAAAGAGGTCGCTTGTTTCCGCAGTTAGCTTTTCGTTCATCAGTGTGTAGAATAGAGTCGCGGCTTTGGTGAACTTCTTGTCGACAACCATGTGGGTTCTGAGCCGCGCAACGGCGCTGACTACGTCGATCTCGTCATTCGCAGATGCCACTTTTCGTTTCTTCGTGAGCGGCTCAGCAGCGGTTTCGGAAGGCAAATCTTTCACAGCAGCAGCCGATGCATCTGGAAGAGTAGATGATGAAATGTGAGCGTCATCCGCTGAGCGCTTCTTCGGCGGCGGTAGCGACAGCCCAGCATACAAGTCCGCCGCTTGGTTCTCCATTTCCTGTCAACCGCTCTTCCCGCAAATGACAAGGCTATGCGACTAAGCTTTCACAATTTACTAGTATAGTCCATATACACTCGATTTTACATTTTATAGACCTATTTTACTGAATATATCACAATATAGATCCAGAAGATTTCATTTACTGCACAAATCACCCCGGTTGAAGGGCTATGCTGAACATCTCCACGTGGTCCGTTCGGATCCCAATACTCGTCGGTCGCAAAAATGGACGAAGGCGGCTTCGGTGCGCTCCCACCGGCCGAGCGTCAGGACGATAATGGTCTCCACCCACTGGCCGTCGTACTCGGCATTGTCGGTCTGCTCGTAATGATCGTTGTGGTCGCGGCGTCGTCCTACCAGCGCGAGAAACTCCAGCACATGGCGCGCAAACTGCTCCGCAAAAAAGTCACGTCGGCCGCCAACGACAAACAGAGTACGACGGCGCGTTTCTCCCATTCTCAATCCGAATCTAATTGATTTATGGTACTTTGTAGATGACGACGATGTGGGTCCGCTCGGTGGTCTCCCTACGTTTGCCAAGACCGCAGCCGAGTCAGGCAATGCCCGCGTCGTCAAGCGCTGGGTCCACTCGACCAACAAAAACATGGACGCGCGCAGCGACGAGAACTTGACGGCACTGCACTATGCCGCGCGCGGCGGCCACAGCGAGTGCGTGCGCTTACTGGTCGCGGCCGGCGCTGACCCGAACGTCCAGGACGAGCGCCGCATTACGCCACTGCATTTCGCCGCCGTGGGCGGCCACGCCCTGTGCGTGAAATTGCTATTGGACCACCACGCCGATCCGTTTCGAGAGGATTTGGACCAGCAGACCGCGCTGTCGCTGGCCGAGAAAAGTGGGAACATTGGCTGCGCGCGGTTACTGCAGCGCGCGATGGCCAAGGCTGCTGTTGGCGACGACGTCTCGACCCAGGACTCATCTTTGACCTTGCGTGCTGGCTCGTCGCGTGTCGACAATGCCGTCTAACCAAAGGAGTGAATGCGACACCATAGAGTCTAACCAACCCATGGACTAACCATCCATAACCAACATCATTCCTCTGTAAAAACGACTGTTGTCGTATGGGTTTGTTTAGTCGCGCTAGTTCACAGCCGTGCCAGGGTAGCCGACGACTTGGTTAGACCCGCGCGGTTAGACGCATCGCGATACTGGAACATGTTTTCGAGGGCGGTGAGGAGCTGGTCAATCTGCTGGATCGTATTATGCGAATGGATGATAATGCGGAATCGCTCGGCGCCTTTGGGGACCGTCGGCGATCGGATGGCGATCACCCTCACGCCAAGTGCGACCATTTGCCGCGCGGCCTCCAGGACCGCGTGGTTCCCGCTAAACACGACGCCCTGGATCGGCGAGTCGCTCTGCAATAGAGCACTATACGGGATATGCGGACTCTGCTGGACGCGCTGCTTAAAATACTGGACAAGACGACGGGAGGCTTGGCGTTTGTCGTCGGCCTGCGCACACATTTCGTGTGCGCACTGGACTGTCACGAGCTGCTCGAACGGAAATGCCGTTGTGTAGATAAACGACCGCGCATAGTTGACGAGGTAGTCAATGAGCACACGCGAGCCGCAGACCACGGCGCCGTGACAGCCCATGGCCTTGCCAAAGGTATAGACTCGGCAGCACAGCACACGGCTGCTGGTCACGTCCAAAGCAAGCTTACGTACAAGGCCGGATCCTTGTGGGCCAAAGACACCAACGCCATGGGCTTCGTCGACGATGATATAGGCATTGTACTGCTCACAGAGCCGTGTCATTTCGACAAGCGGCGCGACGTCGCCGTCCATCGAGTACACCGACTCGACGACCACAAACACGCAACGTGACGATCCATTAGGGCATGTGTAGTGCTGTTGCAGCTTGGTTTCCAAGTCGACAATATCGTTGTGGCGGAACGCGAGTGTGTTCTTGTTGGCGTACGCGCGACTGAGTCGCAGCCCTTCGTGACACGAGTTGTGGATCAGCTCATCAAACAGCACGACATCATTCGCTTGCGGGAGACTTGATAGTACACCGAGATTCGCCGTGTATCCGGAATTGAATAGCAGTGCTGCCTCACTGCAATGAAACAAAACCATTTCAGCCACCGGAGAAGTTGCCACCACACGATCCCACACAAAATGAAACGCACCTGTTGTAGAACTGCGCGAGCTCTTCTTCGACCTCCATAAAGTACTCGTTGTTGCCTGAGATCAAGCGCGACCCAGTCGCTCCCGCGAGCACCAAGTGCGGCTTGGCTGCAGCGATTTGCTCGCGGCGCTGATGGACACGTGTGAGCAACTCCGGATCTCGCGCCAGTCCGATATAGTCGTTCGAGTAAAAGTCAACACAGTTGGCCGGGCCCATCGCAGCTGCATCGGCGTCGTGGCTTTTCGCAGGTTGAAGCCTGCGCAGTGTGCCGATCTTTTCGCGGCGCTGCAGCGCACGCGCCAGCACGCGCTGCAATGCATCCTCCTTCACGTCCATGTCGTCCATCAACTCTATGGAATGGCAGTGACGTCGTCGACGCATCAGGTGACATTCATTCCGGCGAGTGCAATTCAAAATTGAATTGGCAAGCATGATTATCACCTTCTTTGGGAAAAAGTGGATTACAGTGTCGTCTTTCGTGACAATTACAAATCAGTTGAAGTGCACCGCATGGCTGGGGACCACGTCATCCATCCGGAGCTGCAGGAGAAATCCGAGAAGGACCCGCAAGAAGCATGAGTCAATGCTGCACCAACCACCGTCTGCTTGGGAAGCTTTCACGATGGGTACAAAGGAAGGAGCCATCGAAAGACGCACCACCTGGTGCACTGAGTTAGAAATCCTGGTCTCCAATGTGATCGAGAGGAATATGCTGAAAATTGTGCTGAAAGGGTCTCAGCAACAAAGCTATGTGCTGATAATAATTTTGAGTCGAAGCTTATGACTTCCAGTCGAATTGCTTACGGACTAAGATGTTGGCTAGCGGCGCCTAGCCTAAAGGCACGAATCGGCCACAGCCAATGTTCTCTAATCGGATCAATCGCCTACGCGAACTGAATGGACTTCGAGGAGAAGATAGAAAAGAAAGTACGCAGAACAGTGCGGACGCAAGCCAGTCAACTCTAGTGGGCGTCAACAGCGTTACGGGCCACGGAAGGAACCAATATTGAAAATGCGAGCCATGCAAACGAGACCCTCACTTTACATGACTCATGGCGGAAGCCGTGGGGAAGGTTGCGCGGTTGCGCGGACGTTGATAGCCAGCAAGAGTCAGAAGCACTCACAAAGGCCATGGCGTCCCGCGCCCATCGCGTCGCTGTCGCAAGGGAAGTAGAGAGTACAGCGAATGCTCGAACATCGCTACACCGCGCTGACTGATATCATTGAGGCATTGAGGCGGCTGGGTTCAAGCTGGAAACAAGGAAAGGAATGCCAAAAACCATTTACTACGGTATCACAACTGCACTGTATCAGCCCGCAATAAAGGATATTCGTTCCGCGCTCTCCTTTTGTTGGTTTTCTTTTTGCTGATGCTTGGTGGCAATGAATGCGTTGCCTACAGTAATATTACCAACCAGTCTACAACGTTGAAGATGCAATCCCGAAACTGTAACGCTCGAAGAACATTGGCACGCAATAGCTGGAGCGACATGGCGGGCTGCTCTCGCCTAGAGCATGCAGGCAAACTCAGCATTGCACAGGAGGCTAGACAGTGTTGGTAATGCCTAGCGAAACGACAAATGCCTGGTGAAACGGCCAACGCCAGCCGAGAACAAATAAATGGGTGAGGAAGCCAATAGTCGTCTGGAGTACTGTACACGAGTGTTCTGTTGGAAATGGAACCTTTGAGTGGGTTCGAAACACTTAGAGCACAGTCAGCGGAATCGATGTGACTCCACCTTGCGACGTGCAGCCGTTATGCAATTTCGCATAACGCGTAAGGAGTACAGTGATGGCAGTTCCAGAGAGAAGCAATGGCCCAGTCCGAGCCAACCTCGAGGGGTCTATATTCAGCCGACTATCGCTCTTGGTTAGACCCATACCCCTCGATCCCGCGAACAGTGTTCTGTGAGACCGACATTTGTGGTGGTGACATCGAAAGCGAGAATCAAAAATCCATGGTTCTGGCTGAATCTTCCAGATGATTACCTTCTGTTCAAACGTCCAAGCACGCAAGAGCTTCTGCCTCGCTGTCAGCCACACTCTGCCTGGACACAAAATGGGACAGCCTGGAACACAACACCCAAACCGGGTCACCTGGTCGGCTAACACTGAACGCTGGTGTTGACCGACGCGAGCCATGTCTGCTGGCATTTGCGGAACATGGAGCAGTTGCTCGTGGAACGAAGTGCGTAGGTTTCGATGTCAACCGCTGCCCGCTGATTGGCTTACGTTTGTGTATCGGTCCAGAACGACGTCTAAACGCATTTGACCATCTCTACCTTTCCAACAGAAAGGGGGAGCACGACATGTGTTCGAGATTTTCAGAAACGGTCGTGGCAGGTCATTGTGCGCGTTGTGGGTTCGATCGATACGGCAACGAAAATGCCATTGGAAAACACTGATGATCCGTTGGAGCGACTTATACAACTGCCTGCTCTCTGGCCACAATTCTATTACCATGTTTCTATTCATCGTTACCACCACTGGATCGAAATGATCTACTATGTAAGCTAACGGGGGCCAAGCTTCAACGGCTGATAGTGTTGTGTCCCCTCGTGAACCTCCGGCTTGCAGCTGAGTCGAAACCTTGCACGCCGCGCCGTAGCTCCAGCAACGCTCGCTGAACATTCCAGCAACTGCCCCGAAGTTCATGGGATTGATGCAAAAACGGTCCACCCCACCATACCCCAAAAACCAGTGAGTGGAAAGAATGAAACCCGTTTCCGTGCGACAAAAGCTATGGGTTGTCCAAAAAACACAAAAAACACAAAAAACACAAAACAAAACCAACGGTTCGAAGGCTTCGAAACTCACACGACCAATCTTAGTCCAACCAACCCAGCGCCACTGTCTAGTCTGTTTTTCTAAAAGTTAGTCCCAGAACCATTCCCAACACGCAAATACGGTATCTACGGTACGCCGGGTAGGCACCAAAGGGTGATGGTGCACCTTGCGTGCGCCTGGCTCTTGCTCCTCTCCACGCGGCTTAAGGCAGACAGGCCACGCAGCTCTGGGTCGCCTCTTGACTTCAACGCGGTCGGCTCGGCGATAAGCGGCCACCAGTCGCTGCTCTACTCTATTTTCTCCTCGCCGTTTCCGGATTCCGGAAGTTCTATCCTGGTCAGGCCGTACAGTTTGGACCGTGTCGGGTAGCGGTTTGGTTTTGGTTTGGTTTGGTGGGAACGTGCGCCTGCCTTTGCGTGCGGGCCGGAACGAGCGTCTGGCTCCTGGAATCATTTCTCGATTTGGAGTCCAAGGTCTAACCAGCCGCCTTCCCTCCATCGCCACTTCTCGATGACCTCTTTATTGTCCGTGTCCAATGCCCAAGGCATGACCTTTGGTCTGTCCACGCCCACCAAACCTTCCTCTTCCACTGTCTCTGGATCTGGATCCAGCGCCCAGCAACCGCCGCCGTACAAAGTACCCAAGTTTCTCCGGTCGCTCTACTCGATCCTCCAGAACGAAGATGCCGGCGTTGTCCGGTGGGTTCAAAACGAGGAGCTCCAGCCCAACCGCGTCACGGCCTTCCACATCCTCGACCTCGACCGCTTTGAGAATGTTGTCTTGCCAAAGTACTTTAAGCACTCGAAGTTCGCAAGCTTTCAGCGTCAGCTCAACAACTTTGGCTTTCGCAAATGGACCAAGACCCAGTCCAGCGGGGTCTGCACGTTCAGCCACAACTGCTTTCCCCCCGACCCGCGTGAAATCGGTGTCTTGCGCGCATCGATCCGCGAGCAGTGGCGTCAAAAGACCGATGACACGCGTCGTCGCGTTGGCAATGGCATCACCAAAGCCGAGCGCAAGCTCCAGCAGCAAGTCCAGCAGCAAGTCCAGCAATTCCAAACCACCAAGTCTACTGGATCACCTGCACCGTCGTCGTCGGACATGGGTTCACCCAGTCGCGTCGAGTCGTTCTCGGCCATGCTCAAGATGCCGCTCACCGCCGGCTTGGAGGCGTCATTCCCACGTGCACCGACCCACCAACCCCCCATTAAGAAGCTCGCACGTGGAGACTGGACCCCTGGTTCGACCAGCGGCCTCGAAGCCTTTGGGGACCATAGCCATAACCATGGCCATGGCCACGTTCATCCGGTCAAGCAAGGACTGCTGCCGCCACTCCAAACGGCGCCGCACCACCTCCCCCACGTGTCGTACAACAACACAATCAACATCGGCTCGTATGCCGCTCCCAACCATCACCCAGACGTCGCTCTCTACCACGCCACTGCCAATGCTAGTCAGCCACCCATGATGATCCCTCCCACGCAGCTCGAGCCTTGGGCCTGGACCCCGCACGCGGCTCCGGCTGCGTATTTTCCCGTGGACCCGTCGCACGCATGGACGCCTGTCCACCATGATGCGACCGCTATGCACAAGGGCGGTGTGTACTGCCACACGCAAGCGCCACCAGACCACCAAGCCTCGCCGTCGACCATGGAGGAATTTACGTTTGACCACCTCCTCCTCTTCACCGAATAGGCGTCCTGTCCTCTTCCTCTCTGTCTATCCGTCTATCCGTCCGCTCCCAACATCCACCACTATCGTCCCCTCTGTCGTCTTCCGTCTCTCCAGTCAATCGCCATTCTGTGTATTTCAGTTCGTCCAGTCTATCACCATTTGTGTCTGTGTGTGGATCCACATGGATAGGATATTCGTAGTCACCGTTGTTATCCTCAGTCTCGATGCCTCGTGTCCAGTCTAGAGGTTCATGTACATATTCAAAAATGCTCATGAGCTTTTCAATCTATTTCGTCCCCTAACTTTTCCAGAGTTTTGCTAAGCGGTCTGAACACTGTTCACTCGGGTTGAGCCCACCGTGTTTCCTAGATTGTCCGGACACGCTACGACCCCTTCCCCGTCACACGTCGAGCAGGTCTGGTCCAGTACCATGTGGTTGTACGCACGCTTTTCAATCCGGTGACCCTGGCAGGTCGGACAGATCCGGAGTTTCTTTCGTCGAACTGGCGGTGCTCTTCTTCCCGGATGGGTTGGCGCTTGCACGTGTAGGCGACGTAACGCTGGCGTAGACGTGGCTTCCATCGTGGCTTGTTTTCTTTCCTTAGATCTCCGCTGCGATTCTGTGACGCCAGGTTTCTCCGCTGCTCCCTATCGAGATCCTGTGCAAACGCGAGACGATCTAGCTGGCTCTGTGCGCTGAGTCGTGGGATGTCGAATGAGCTTTCTTTCTTTACGTTCTTCATCAGCTGTTAGGCTGAATCAGCACTGCGTGGGCTTACTTGGGTGGACGTTCTCAGTGCAACATATTGGTTTTCTTTCTGTGGATCCTGTTCCGCTTTGCTTCAACTTCGACCATCAGCCGATCTTTCTTCAGCGACCCTTCAAGATCCACAGAAACTTTTGGCGATATAAATTACGCGTAATCTATCGAATGAGGGTTACACCTCCGTGCGTACCGTAGGTTACGTACATTGCTTCAACTGACTGTGAAGAACGCCATGGTTGCGTGCGTTGCGAGGATGACCTTCCTTATTCTCATCATAAGGAGAAATGCTCGTGTATGTATGCGCATTCACTCTGAATCGAGTATGATGATGGCCATGGGCCGAACGGATTGGAGCTGTGGCGCACGTAAGCACGTGGAAGCCTTAGTGATGATCTCTGGATTCGCTGGAATCGGATCCATGATTGTACATTTGATGGTGAGCTCATAAATCTCACTGGTCACATCATGGAACCAAATGTTCACTGGATGGTACTAATGCGATATCTGAGGAACAGTGATGCTTAAATATAGCGACACGTCCAGGTGAACTGACAGGCTGCTACGAGCACCTCATTGTCATGGGCTCACGTGGTGTTGTGATCCATTTCTCACCGACACCATCCCGCCATTTCGACTGGAGGACGCTTCTTGCGCTTTTTCCATGGTGCTCACAGTATGTGTGTTTGTGTCTTTGACAACATGACCACCAGCGAAACACGCAAGCTCTGGAAGGAGTCGAATAAATATACTACTCTTTCTCTGTCATTCTCTCTTGCCTACACCAGGTCGACGGCACTCAAGTACGTCACAATCTCCTCGGCGGTCGGCCGCTTCTCTGGATCGCCCTCTAAACACGCATGGATCAGGCTCGCAATGCGGGGCGGACAGTGCGGCGAGATCGCTGGCCGTAATCCTGTGCTCGTGACCATTTTCATGAGCCGCAGTGGATGGTAAATCAGCCGCGACGCGATTGACTCGGCGTCGTGGTACGGCAAGACGCACGTGTCGACTTCACAGAGCATGATGCCGTAGGAATAAATATCCACCTTTTCGCCATAGTCGTCGCCGAGTAAAACCTCGGGGGCGGTCCACGACATGGTCCCCGCGGCTTCGGTCACGGTCAAGTTGGTCTCGTCTTCGTCCATATGGTGCTTGCGGCGACTGATCCCAAAGTCGCACAGTTTGACTTCCATGGCGTCCGACAACAAGACATTCTTGGACTTGACATCACGATGTAACAGTTGCGGCGTGAGGCTGTGGAGGTACGCCAGTGCGCGTGCCACGCTCAGTGCGATCTCGCGCTTGAGCGTGTGCCACGTAAAGTCCTTGTTCTCGCCATAGTCGCCTTCGCTCTCGTCCTCACTCTCATTCTCGTTTTCACTGCACGACGTAGTAACTGTCGGCATGCGAGGCCGCCCGACGTCGCGCTGGAGCTTAAGAAAGCCTTGGAGATCGCCGCGCTGGAGCCACTCTTGGACCATCACGACGTGCTCCAGTGTGTTCCACGCAACGCCGACCAGCGTCACAATGTTGGGGTGCATGAGCTGCGACAATAAATACACTTCGGCCATAAACAGCTCCATCTCTTTCAGCAGGCGACGCTTGGTTGGAACTAATTGCTTGACCGCCACTTCGGTGCCGCGTAGTGTACACCGCCACACTTCGCCGGACGTGCCTTGCGACAAGAGCTCGTTGAACTGGATATCGCGGAATGGGACGCGGCGGCGTCGGATGAGCGAGTGGCGTTCAAACAAGTGAAAACTCCGGAGCGCGACTTGGCTCCGGCGTCCAGAGAGGAGACTAATGGCCGACGACGATGAGATCGACCGGTCTAACCGGCGGTGGCTGTGGCTCTCCCCAACGCCAAATGATTCATGGCCACTCTGGGAGATAGACCCTCCACTTTCCAACAATTGGTTGTCCACACCTTCTTCGTGGACCAACGACAGCGAGAACGATCGCGGCGACGACGCCAACAAATCACGGGGATACAAGTTGGACGATGCCAACAATCCAATCGACGAATCAAAATACTCGCACGCCGCGGCGTCCAACGCATTCTCCAGCTCTTCAACAGCATCCGCTTCGGTCGTGAGCGCATCGCTGGCTTTGTTTTGCCGCGCCCCTTGGCGCCACACCAACAATGCTTCGCGCAATTCTTCAAATTCCTGTTCCAACAAATGGCTGTTTTCCTTGTTCCGCAAATGCTTGGACGTCCCATAGATCATCGACCCGAGAAACATCATGACCAGCACAATCTCGAAAATGATCCAGCTGTTGTGCGGCTTCTTGGCGGCAGCAAAATTGGCGAGCCACGGCTTGACAATCGGTCCAGCGACTGGCGGACACCATTTTGTTGGATCTTTTTCGAGACTGTAGGGGGCACAAGGGATAATGGGCGACGGCCGCGCCGGACAGAAATTGTAGGCCACATCGTTCGCGACCGAATGGATCGAGTACATAAGTTGGGAAATGCCATCGTTCCACGTGTGGCGCTGGAGCACGGCCTCGGGGATGAGGTCGTCGTCGGCACCCATACCCCACATGTCCGAGTGGCTCGAGACAATGGCGTCTTCGGCGGCGCACAGACTAATGGGCGCGGCTTGGTTGGCCTCACAGGCTCTGTGGCGGTAGGTGATTTCGCCCGTGGGAACGGAACACGCCTTGGGGGTACAGCCACTGCGTTCGTAGGCTTTCTTGGAGATAAAAATTTGAGCCATTGAGCGGCCGCACCGCGTGCGGATCCGCACGAGCGAATTGCCGTCGGCAAACACGTACCCATAGTCCCACAACATGGCGCGCTGGAGCAATCCCGGGAGTTCACTCCACCGTAAGCTGAGGGTCGTGAGCGCGGAGCGAATGTCGGTCGGGACGTCCTCAGACTTGAGTCGCGCAATCGGCGGGACCGAGTCGCCGGCGAGGAACCGCACATAGTATTGTTGGGCAAAGTCCGAGTGTTGGCCGTCAAAGCGAAAGTTGGGCGTGGTGGGCACGAGGACCGAGGTCGCGCCGACCGGCGAAAGCACCAACGATAATGTGGTCCACGCCAACAACACGAGGCACCAAGTCGACGGCCATCGCCGAGTTTGTTGGTGGGGCGAGAGGAGGGTGGTGGTAGTGGTCGGAATTCCGCGCACGCGTCGGACGCGACAAGCTGTGGGCATGTCATGCGGTGGGCGCAGCGACGCCCGCGGGGTTCGCGCGTCTAGAGAGGACGAGCAGCGCGGGCGACCACGGCGATACGGCCGCACAGAGGATAGAAATGATGATGACTCCGTGTCGCTCTTGAAGGATGGTCGAGACCTGTTTGCGAGGTGTCGAACTGGTAGATTACGTCGTTTAGTCCTGGTGGGAGAACGGGCGAAACCGTTCTGTGAACGCTGGCGGTGGTGTTGGCGTTGGTGTTGGACAGCGCCAACAATTCTATGCCTTTGGACCAACAACGAATGTTGGATTGACGGGCACACGTGGGTCGCGCGCCGCCCCTGCTGTCTGGTCGCGCAAGCTCACGAAACACGGCGGCGTTGGCGTCGGTGTGAGTGCTCCGAGACTCGCAAGACAGACGGCCCATCTCTCTCGGCGTATGTGTCGGTGCTTCACCACAGTTCCAACCAACAGTACCAACAAAGCCAACAAGGCCCACAGCGATTGGGGTTTTGTATTCTGACAGCCCAATTCGGAAAAGAGAACAGAAAAAGAACTGGAATGTGCCAGCCTGGAGACACTTCCAGTACGCTTAGATAACTAATATAATTGAACCGGATTGTTGGAACACTAAAATCATAGAGAAACTGCCAACAACGACATTTGCATATATACTGATTTAGTATGGTATCTTTGATCCGCTCAAGTGACCCGCTGGCGTCGCCCAATCGGCCAACGCGACTCATAAAAACCATCCGATTCGCCAACCTTCAACGTGTAATTACCAATACCGGACTTGAACTTGACCGGATGTCCAGCATCTGAACCCAGCAAACTATGCCTCACACTCTGCATGTGAGATAGCCACTACCGAATTGCTCCCACCACAGTCGAGCTGTCAAGCGAGAACGTTGACTGTGCTTTCCCAATCAACAACGCTCGACCAGCGATAGATATTAGAGCGGAACATTTTCAACTTGCCCAGCGACTCGGCGTCTCTTGATCGAAGGCATGAGAACAGTGTACGTAGAATGTTGGGGTCATCCGTTTGGTTCTGATTTATCGCATCCAATTCCGGCGCAGCTGCCGTGACGGAACTGGATAATTCGATCATCGTTTCAGAATCCTGGGATGGTAGGTTACAGATTTGACTCATGTTTCGACCACTCTGTGCTGGTCAAAATCGTGCCGAAATCTGCACCTGTTGCAGAGTAACATCTGGGTTCCGTTCCTGACAACTCGAGTTATGACTGAAGGGTCGTTGGATTCGACATGTCCAACAAATAGCCCTTCAACATCTTCCCA
This sequence comes from Pythium vanterpoolii, assembly GCA_023334535.1. Taxonomy (NCBI): domain Eukaryota; phylum Oomycota; class Peronosporomycetes; order Pythiales; family Pythiaceae; genus Pythium; species Pythium vanterpoolii. Next base: position 35,474 of record JAADVD010000269.1, read on the forward strand.
ACATTGGAATCCGAAGATTATCTCTCACGGTTTCATTGACGTTGCTACGCGCTTCTGCTTGGTGCGTGACGCACGGCTGATTCGTCAAGTACAGTTTTGTCCGCATCAATGGATTGTTGGTGTTCTGGCCACGCCAACACTAAGTAAACTTGTTGCACTCAGGATGATTTCTCGTCCGAATTGTTCTACCCATGCTACCAACACCAACAACCTATCTGTCTCACGTCACATATTTACACCACTCCAAAATCCAACATCCTCCTCCACATCGCCTCAGCAATGATGCGTCGCCTCGAAAATATCGAGGCGCTCCACGACCGCTGCAGCCGTTGGTCGTTTCTCCGGATCCTTCTCCAAGCAGTCGCGAATCAACTCGGCAATCTCATCGGGACAGGACGGCGAGAGCACCGGCCGGAGCCCTTCATGAATCACGAGCTTCATGAGCCGCAGCGGATGGATCACCAACCCCAACGACGCCGACTTGGCGTCGTGGTACGGCAATTCGCACGTGTCAATCTCCGACATGAGGATGCCGTACGAGTACATATCAATACTCTCGGTATAGTCGTCCCCGAGCAACAGCTCGGGCGCAGTCCATGACACGGTCCCGACTGCCCCGGTCATCGTGAGGTTGGTCTCCTCCTCTTCGAAATTGTATTTGCGGCGACTGATCCCAAAGTCCGCGACCTTGATATCGAGCGTCCGCCCGTTGGTCGCCAGCAACACGTTCTTGGATTTGATATCGCGGTGAATGAGCTTGGGTGAGAGACTGTGGAGGTACTGGATTGCGCTGGCAATGCTGCGGGCAACGTGAAGCTTTTGGTCCCACCACGTAAATCCAGGCACGGCTTGTTCATGGGCTTGGGTCATGAGCTTTTGCTGGGGCAGTTGGTTACTGAGGTAGGTCTGGAGATCGCCCAAGTCCATGTGCTGCATGATCAACAGCATGTTCTGGAGCGTACTCCACGCGACACCAATAAACGAGATAATGTGCGGGTGCTTCATCTTGGCGAGCACGAAAATCTCACTCGAGAACAACTGCATCTCGGTCAAGACCCGTCGCTTCTCGGGCAAGAGCCGCTTCACGGCGACCTCGCGGCCGCTGGCAATCAAGGTCGCGAGCCACACTTCACCGGTCGCCCCGCGCGCCAGTAGTTTCGTGAGCGAAATGTTCTTGAACGCAATCCGCTTGTAGTTGATCAGCGGATGGATCTCAAACATTTGAAGGGTCTTGAGCGCCGCCTCGTCACGGCCATCGAGGTTCTCGGTTTCGTCGTGGAACGTCTCGGGAATGCCCGATTTGTGGAGGTATGACGTGTACTCGTTGTCGGCGACCGTGTCCAAATAGTCGTGCGGTTCATGGGCATAGTCGTTGGCATTGGCGTCGTGCGTGAACGAGCCAGTAGACGATCGATCGTCGTCGTCGTCCTCGCCGTGGTCCTCGTCGCCGTCGTCGACGACATCGCCAAGCTTGTCACGTCGGCGTCGGCGACGGACAATGAAAAAAAACCGCGTAAGGAGGATCACTAACACAGCGACGCCAATGCCGACGCCAATGAGGTAGTCATATTTCCGCTTGCGATGGTCAATGGCATAGTTGTGGAGCCACGGCGTGACGATCTTGCCTAGCGGGGGGTCGCACCACTTGGTGCGGTCCGCGACCATGGCGTACGAGACACACGGGAAAATGGGGGCCGGCGTTGACGGGCATTTCTCCCACACGACTTCTTCTTCCAACCCACGAACGTGGACACCATAGATCAGAAAGCTCTCACCATCGGACGTCCACGCGTGACGGTAGACCCGCGGCTCGGGGATCTCGTCGGGTTCGGCACCGTCGGCCCACATGGCACTGTGCCCAAACACATCGGTCGTACTCGAGGCACACAAACTCGCGGCGCCCATTTGGTGCCCATCACAGAACAACGACCGGTAAAAGAGATCGCCATTGAGCGTCGAGCAGTTGCGCGGAATGCAGCCGCCGCGGACGTAGCCTTTAATCGGCACCGAGATCTGCGCCATGCTCCGGCCACACCGCGTGTACTGGCGGATCGGCGCGTTCTTGAGGTCGAGCACGTAGCCTGCGTCCCACAGCAACGCACGCTGGAGGAGACCAGGGAGGTCTTTGAACTGAAGGTCGTGCGGCGACAGCATCTCTCGCACGCGCTTGGGTAGCTCACCCGAGACCGTGACAGGCGCTGCATAGTCATTCTCCAGAAAGCGCCGATAGTAGTGCTGCGCGAGGTCGGACGACCGGCCGTCGTAGACAAAGTAGTGGTCGGCCGGCACGACCACGCGTTCGACATCGTCGCCCTGGACGCGCGTCGGCAGCGATGCAGCGAGCGCGAGAATAAGGATGGTCAAGGTAGGGATTATACCCATTCGTTTTGGTGGAGATGACATGGCGGACGATCGCGAGATCGTAGGAATGCCGCTGTTGTGCGAGGAGGCAAGTGGCTGGTCTGTCGTTTGTCCTAGAGACACTGGACAAGGCCTGAGGATCGTCGCGACCTGCAATCGCGGCCGCATTCTCGTGGTCATTATGATGGCAGTCCAGTACGCGGTGGATAATCGGGGCTGGCGCTGGTGGGCGACACTGGATAACTTTCGTCCGGATCAGATGGTTTGGTCGGTAGGTTGGGGTTAAGTTGCTGGTCCGGCTTCTACACGTCAGACCAGCAACATAAGGTTATGGTACAAAGTACCAAATAAGTGGTACTGTACAGTACCATAATTACGGTACGTTGTACTGTGGGGTTTCCCATCTCCACTTGCTTGTTTGTGCAACGTGTCGCACCAGCTGGGGCCAACACGGCAGCACACCAAGCACCAATCCTCTTGACCTTTCAGATTCTATTCTCTGAAATCGAGTGGGGACCGCGCCGCCGCCGTTTGCATGGACAACTCGACCTGTCTAAAGTCCATTTCGTCAATAGACTATGTTTCCTTTTCACCGTGTCTGGACAACGTGCTCGCAATCATATTTTCCTAATCATCGCATCACCAGCGAGTGATGTTGATGCCTCGCTAATAAAATATTCAGCTTCCCTTTCACAATCCAATCCGGAAGGGGAGATGGACTGCGTTCTGCTTCGAACGCAATCTACTTCGATTCATGAACCTTTACAAACCAATACCCTGTTCAATATGCACTTATCGATTGGTGCTTGGGTCCCATGGTCTGAGAACTCTGAGTCCATACAAACATTCAGTTAGTCCAGTCCACATTGGAGCTATCCACAGGAACCTCTCATATTCGATAAATTGGTGCCGTGTCCTGTTTGGCTGGCGATCCTCGTGGAGGCATCTCCATTCACGAACCCGCCGGCCTTCGCGCACTCCGATTCTCGGACCCCCTCCTCGTCCTCCTCCTCGCTTCTTCTCTCTCGTCCACCTCTCCATCATGGCGTCCTCTGGCAACTCTTCGTTCGCGGCGGCCGCACAGCCGTACGTCTGCGGCGGCTCGGCCGCAGTCTTTGCCGCGATTGCGATCCACCCCATCGACCTCGTCAAGGTCCACCTTCAGCTCGCCGGCCAGACCGGCACGGCCAACGTCACAGCCGTCGGCGTCGCGCGCTCGGTCCTTGCGAAAGAAGGCGTCTCGGGTCTCTACTCGGGTCTCTCGGCCGCCGTCGCGCGGCAAATGGTCTATGGGACCGCGCGCCTCGGCATGCACCGCGCGTTCTCCGACTATGTGAGTGCGCGGCGCGTCGCCAACGGTGAGAGCGCGTCGCTGCCGCTCGCGATCAAGTCGATCTCGGCCATGACGACCGGGGCGATCGCTGCGACGCTCGGGTGTCCCATGGACGTTGCCTTGGTGCGCATGCAGGCCGACACACTCGCGCCGGCGGCCGAGCGTCGCGGCTATACCAACGTTTTTGACGCCATTTTCAAGATCACCAAGTCAGAAGGCGTCGCGACGCTCTGGCGCGGAAGTATTCCGTTGGTCGCGCGCGGTGCCGCCATGAATCTGGGCATGATGGCGTCGTACGACCAAGCCAAAGAGACCATTACGGCCCAGTACGGCCCCGGCTTTTTGACCAACATGGGCGCGAGTGCCGTGTCGGGCTTTGCCTGTGCGTTCACGTCGCTGCCGTTCGATTTGGTAAAGTCGCGTTTGATGAACATGAAAAAGGACGTGATCACTGGCCGCTTGCCGTACACGGGCGTGACCGACTGCTTCCGCCAGATCGTGGTCAAGGAAGGCCCGAGCAAATTGTGGCGCGGCTACTGGACCTACTACACGCGGTGCGCGCCGAATGCCATGATCGTTTTGTTGGTCGTCGAGCACATCAATAGCGTTTACCGAAAAGCGCTGGGACTCGACAAGGAGTAAGCGGAGACACAGCGACAAAGAGACACAGCGACAAAGAGAGGGTACGTCATCTCTACCCATCCTACTCGCTTTTTCTCCTGCCAAGCCAGATACGACTATTACGCGTTTCCAATAGTATCCATTTCAACTCTTCATTTATTGGTGTTGGTGACTCAGATTCAGATCCAGAATCCAACATGTGCGATTACGGCTTGCGCTTGTCATCGTTGGCGTTGGCGTTGGCGTTGGCGTTGGCG
>JAADVD010000027.1:0-135860 GCA_023334535.1 Pythium vanterpoolii
CATTTGCTTGACGCTCCCGCTGCGGCTGTTCATCGACTGCGACGAATAGACCGTTGGCATCGCCGATCGCTGCGAAAACCCACCTCCACCGTCACGACCCGAGCTCGAGCGACGCGAATCCATGCGGTAGGCGTCTGGTCGGCCACCACCGCCCGACGGCGCACTCGCTGGTGGCGCGCGTTGTTCGCGCTCGGCTTCCTTTCGAATTTCGTTCAGCGACTTGGATTGGAGTTCCTTGCGTCGCGGCTGCCACTTGTTGCCACGGAGATCGATCGTGTCGCGAATCATGAACAAAATACGCGACGACAGGCGCTTGTCCTTGATCATCTTGCGCTCCAAGTACGCAAAGTACATGCCCATGACGTGGCCGCTTCTGGAATCCAAGTCCTTGCCCATTGTCGAGAGCAATTTACACAGCGACTCGATGCTTTCTTCGTCGGGGGCATTGTTGGGGTTCGTCGGTTCAATGCCTTCGCTCGTCGGCTTGACACCCATGAGCTTCATGATACACTCATGCATGATCCGCTCCTGGAGCATGCCTTTTCGGTAAAGCTCGCCAATGAATCGAATGTTGCCGAGCATCCGCGCCTTCGTCAGCATACGCTTTTCCTCATACTCGGAAATCGCTTCTTGCGTGAGACTGCCGTCTTCCTTGTCCTTCTTAAACTTCTCGTCCAGCTCTTCGTAGATATTGTCCTTTTCAAATTCTTCCTGGCACGCGTTCAATAAAATGCGCTTAAACGAGCACGTCTTGATGGCAAAGCGGTTGGCGAGATCGTAGCTCTCAAACGGACCGTTCAGCACTTGGTCGTCGCCCAGATCCTCCAGCAACTGACCCGACCAATAGAGCTCGCCGTCTTGCTGGTCGTGGGCCCAGATCTTGATAAACTTGCCGGCGCGCACACGCACTTCGCGCAGTTTCAGACCTGCTGGGGCCGGCACAGGCTCAAACTCGTCGGTGCCGGCCGAGTCCAAGGTCTCGGCCATATCCTCAAACGGCCCCACGACTTCCGAGTCCGACTCGGCCATGGTCGTCCAGTAAAACTTCTTGTCGTCGTCGTTCTGGACAATCTTGAGGAATGACCACTCTTTCCAGTTTTGGTCTAAGTGTACGCAGAGGTCGGCGTACATGTCACAAAAGTGCGGCTCACCCAGTGCCTTGTCAAAGAGGATCTTGATGACCGACTGGAGCATCTCCAAGCTGTCCATATTGATGTCGGTGATCTGGGCCGAGAGCCGGTCAAACTTTTCGCGAGTCATCTTGTTCAAGATACTCTGGACCTTTTTCTTGGCAGCTTCCAAGTTCGACTCGGCCTTGACGGGGATCCAGCGGTTGTCTGTACGTTCGAGCGGCTTGACTGGTCCATCAAACAACGGTTCGGGGGCCCCACGTCCGCCGCGACCTCCGCGACCACCACCGCGACCTCCGCCACCCTCACCACGGCCACGCTTCGGCACGTCTTGCGATCGCTGCCATTGGCCACCGCCGCCGTTCGACGAGCGCGACGACTGGCGGCTAAGGCCAGGCTTCTCGTTGCCACGCTCCCATCCGGGACCGCCGCCGCCGCCAACGCCACCACCTCCACCACCACCTCCACCGCCACTGCCGCCTCCTGTGCGAGGGCCACGCGTGCGGACAGTGCCGTCGTTCACAACGTCCATTGCAGGCCACTTGAGGTCGCCTTCTTTGGCATCATCCGGCAGCTCTGTGTACATCTCACGGAACCTACACATTCATCCCAAAACAGTCAGAACCTAGTCACTTACGTCGCAAAATACACACAGTAGTACTCACGTCAGAAGCGCTTCCAGGGAGTACGTAAACTTTCCATCTTGCTTCACAGCAAAAGTGTTGACCAAGTCACCAGCAGGAGTCGCTGGGGTAGGAGGAGTCGCCGCTGCAGCAGTAGCAACAGGCTTTTTCGCTTCTTCCTTGGGCTCCGGTTTCACCTCCTTGGGTGAAGCCACCGGCTTCTGCGGCGTGAGAACCTTTGCCTTGGTCGGCACAGGCGAAGCGACTGGAGTCACCGCAGGTGTCTTCTTCTTGGGGCTCGCTGGCGCCACCTTCTTCGGATTCACGGGCGTCGGCTTCTTCGGCGACGGTGGTGCGACAACCGGTGCTGGCTCGGGCTTCTTCACGACAGCCTTCGCAGCAGTCTTCTTCGGGCTTGCCGGAGTCTGAGCGGGCGCCGCAGCAGGAGATGATGCTGGCGCTGTCGCTTTCGCTGCCGGCGTTTTCTCCACCACGGGCTTGGTCGCCAAGTCCGCTTTCGGTTTGGGCTCGACCTTGCCTGCCAACAGCGCTCGCGCCTTGGCCAACATCTCTTCGCCGGCACCTGGCGTCCCACCCGAGGGTTTCGACATCTTCTTCACCGGCGACGCGGGCTTGGGCTTGGGGTCCGCGGGGGTCGCCTCGTTCACCACCGGTTTCTGTGGCGTCGGCTGGGCATTCGGTTTGGGCGGTGAGACCGTCGCCTCAGTCGGCTTGGACGGCGTCGATGGAGCTGGCGTCGAGGTCGCCGTGGCGGTCGCAGCTGCTGCATTGATAGGCTTGCCCGACTTGGGGTCGACAATCAGCAGCACCTTTTTCTCGCGCTGTTGCGGCGGCGGCGCAGCGTGGGCCGTGTGGGCATGCGGCGGCGGCATGTGGTTCATATTCATGCCGCCCATGCCGTGCCCGGGGTACCCTGGCATACCCCCACCGCCTCCACCACCCATATAGTTGGGAGGCACGCCGGGTGGCGGCATACCGTACGCGTTCGGGTACATTTGCTGCTGCTGCATGTAGAACGGCTGGCCACGGGGATTCATACCGCCGCGGGGCATGCCGCGCGGCATTCTCTGGTAACCGTGGGGCCCGGGTGGTCCACGCATGTGGCCCCCCATGTTAGGCGGCATGCCACCGTGCATGGGGTTGTGCCCACCAGGGATGAACGGCTGGCCCGGATACGGTCGCGCATGCTAGAAAAGAGGATAGAATCAGAGGTTAGCACCTGTGTATATCCACGTCTATACAGGAGACCATGGTACGATAGGAGCAAACATACGGGTTGCAATGGCATGCCCGCGTTGGGTTTGTATGGCGACGGCGGCATGTTGCCTCCTCCCTCCGGCAAATTCATCTAACGCCGTGCATTCTCCCATGAGTCTCCTGACGACACCAATAGAAATGTGACTTCACGTACCGGATCCTGATGGTCTTGGGGTGGCCCGCCCTTTGGTCGGTACTCTACAGTGATCGCATGTCCCTTTCGTCAAACCTCCGCGGCCTCCCCATAATAAGATACCAGCTATACGCACCCGGGTGGTACGGTGCACCGCGTGGTGGCGCATGGGGCAGACCATCGGCATGCGGTGGGCCGTAACCAAACTGCGGCGGAGGGTACTGCTGGTGGTGGTGGTGGTGGTGCGGCACAAAATGACCGGGCGGGTGGTACGGCCGCGCGTGCGCATTAACGTGCGGCTGTGCCTGCGGTTGCGGTTGCGCCTGCGCCGAGGGCTGGGGCTGCGACAGCGCGGCGGCGCCGTTGGCGGCCGCGGGCTGTTGTTGCGGCGGAGCCTTCATGCAGAGAGCGAGAGAGCGAGAGCAAGGGACGTTTCCTCCTCTGGTCTTTCCCTTTCCACTGGCGGCTTCCTTCCCCTCACGCAAAAGCAAAGCTCTCCCCTTCCCTCGTTTTGTGACACGAAAATAGTGTGGTGCACATAATAAAGGAGCTGAAACAAGGCTTCAACCCATTCTAGATTGGGGGGAAAGGTGAGTGATGGTCGATTTGGTCTGTCTCAAAAGCGGATCCAGTCACAAGCTCATTAGTGGTGGTGACGTTTTTGGGATGCGAGAAACGCCAGGGCAATGGCTTCGTTCGATGCAGTCTGCTCCGTGGTTTGGGGCATGGTCCAATCACTGGGAATTAACTGCATTAGGGCAAAGCAGCACTGTGGTTAGAAAGTTATCCCATTATCCAGCAGGTCAATTGGAGCGTACCTCGTCTGGGAGCACAATGGCTGGTGCGTACTCGTCCATCTCCAATGCGTCGTCAAATCCGCCGAGTGTGAGATGGAACCGCGTTTGGAGAAGCTGTGTGAGGCGTTTGAGTTGCTTTGCGAGCTCTTGGGAGACGTCACTATCCCGAAGGATCTCGAGTAGTGCCACAAGACACGGCCGTAAAAAATTGCCTTCGGACAGCTCGTCAGCAAAGAAATCCTCGGGAATTTGTTGCAATTGGGTCCGCAGCACACGTAGAAACGCAACGAAGAGAGAAGTGTGTGTAGATATGGCACGTTCGCACGCGCACAAGAGTACTGTCATCTATAGGGTAGAGATTATGTGAGTATTCAGTCGTCCAGTGAAAACACAGAAAGGAATGACCCACCTGCTTCCACTGCTCGAGTGCTGCGAGCGACGACAACTGAAGAAATACGACAAACGCGAGCTGATATTCGCCGACTAGATCTTGCCATGAACCATCGTACGCTTGTGTCACAAGCTCCACAAGCATTGCACTGTCACGAAAGCCAGATTATCAAATACCAGTAGAAATTGCAATGGCAGATAGCACGCACCTTTTGTCGAAATGATATGCCGTTCGTTCTTGCGGTGTCATACTTGACACGTCGCGAGGCTGTAGCGGTGTGAACCGCACTGTTCGCGGCTGGTCGGCAAAGAACGGCACGACGTTTGAAGCAGTCCCCAACGTATCATCGTCAATACTTCCGGGCACGATGATCGCACCCATCTCAACCCCGGCTCGCTACAGAGTAGAGAGAGGTTAGAATTAGCGGATAAACCTACAAGATTGAAAAAGCCATTCGGTGAGGTCGCTTACCTTGAGCACAAGCTCATTGATATAGCTAGATAGCCGATGCCACACCTTGAGATGCTGTTTGGGGTATGGGCCGAGACCTGCGTCCAGCTGAAACGACCGCACCGCCTCTAAGACGCCATATTCACACGCATAGTGTTAGACGATGAAATCGCCATCATTGATGCAGGGGTACATACTCTCCAAGTGGTCAACGTTTAAGCCCGGCCGTGGCGGACCTAGTTCTTCGTTGTCGGCGCTCCACTCACGCACGACGACCTGATTGTGGTATTGAATCTCGACGAAGAAGCCTTGCCGGATGCCGTGCTCGTGGTCTTTTGACCGGAAGACCACAAAGTGCACGCCCAGCGGCACAAACTTGACGCCTTGGAATTTGGTTCCGGTGCGGAAGACTTCGTAGTCGACACCAAATTCCGTAGCTTCCGGGACGTCTAAACAGACCAAAAAGCCGCCAATTGCTGCGTCGGATCCATTTGCAATTGTTGATGAAGCGGATGCTGCGCGCGTCGCCATGGAGCGCGAGAACACGTCCGCAACACTAGCCGCCATAGGCTCCGTCTGCTCCATGTTCCTCCGTTTAAAAAACGCCGCCACCAACAACAGAGAGACAACGCGCTATACTGTAGTTACTCACTAAAGTACGAAATGCACATCAAGTTGAAGTTGGTCGATCGTTGGACCAGCTCACTGGCCGCTGGCAAGCCACACGCCGCTACCTGCGACCAGAAGCATAATCGTAGATGACACGCTACCCAAGTGGCTAGCCGTGGATACACCACTAGTCGGTGTGGGCGTCGCCTTGGCCTGCTCCTTTGCTGGACGGGGCGTCGTGGCGTTCGACACTGCGGCACCTGGCGACAGCGCCGGCGGCGGCGTCCCCTCCGAAGCTCCGACTAACGGTGTCGGTGCACCGAGGATTGCTGGTTCAGTGGCTTGTGGATTTGGGACTTGTTCAGTCGCCTCACAGCGCATCGCCGCGAGGTCCCTCGACGAAAACGCGTTGGCGACCCCCGGGTGAGTGATCGACTGGCTGCGGCTTGCGGCGCTGCCCTGGCGCCACGTGCAGCACGGATCACCCAGCTCTTCACCGTTAGTCGCACCGTCACCGTCCGAGTCGGCGTGGCACACTGCAGCTGTCCACTGTGTACCGGCGGTATTAAACGCCTCGCCAAACGCATTGTTGGCACCGCCGCCGTTGGGGTTTAGGTGACCAAGTGCGCGGACGCCAGGCACCGATGCGCCGTTGGGGATGCGCTGCACAAACGTCGGTCTCGCGTCCACGTCAGCAAGCAAGATAAGCAGCGCAGCTGCAGCCAATGTGAGCGTGGTGACAGAGGTAGAAGAGCGCATGAGGATGACAGTCGTGATGGTGATGGTGCGGGAGGGGGTAAATTGCAGAATGAGATCGAGACCCATTCGCCCGGTAGAGCCCAATGATAGCAAGTCGCTTGACCATAATCTCCTTTTTTACCTTGTAGTCGGTATGCCATGCCCTGATTAAAAATGATGGGGTGGCGGTTGAGAGAATTATAAACCCCAGTTACAACCAGAGCGTTTCGAAGTGGAGTGGGCGTCTCTTGCGAAGTGACAAGAGAGTACGCACTGAACGAGCCAAGGGACAACCAACGAAAACGGAAGCGCGTGATACAACATGGCGTCCTGGGTGCGTTGGTGGAGGGGGGAGAGTGATGGGTGATGTCCACCATCAATCCATTCATGCTCTGTGTTGCCATATAGATTAAGAACATGAAAGATGGCTCCAAAAGGCGAGGCGTAGCGGACGCTCCGCAAAGAGACCGTTTGAAGAGACCACTAAAAGACAATTGTGAATGATAGGCTCAAGGACGAGATCGTGCGGACAATCGGGGTTGGGGGAGACGACTGCATGGACCCGGTCCTCGAGTACCGCTGCCAACGGTGAGTTGAGTTGGTCTTCCGGAGATGGAGACGTTTGCTGACGTGGTTTTGGTATAGATTCAACAAGTATAATGAGAACCTCAACAAGCTCTCGCAGGCGATGACCCACTATTTGGAGACCTCGCAGGCCCATACGCTGGCCAGCGTGCAGCTCATGCATAGCTTCTCGGCGTTCTTTGAAGCGCAGATCCAAGACGGTAAACGATTCCAATTATAATGGATTAGTATTCGATAGATAATGAGAATCTCACACACTTCTACAGCGACACCAGAGGACAAAGACTATGCCCAGACCAAGTGCGTCTGCTCGTGGACGTTAGAGCACCTTCTAAATCAGGCCCTACTAACCTAGCCGTTGTTGTCACCACTAGAGCACTCGCGCAGGGTGCACTCCGTCTCGAAGAGATCCACCAATCCCTGCGTACCAACGTCATGGACGCCGCGCACCACATGCAAGTCGAACAGGTCGCGCGGTCGATCCAGCACGTCCGCAAGAGCAATGCTTCGCTCCAGAAACAACTCACTGGACTCAAGCAGCGCGTGCGTCTCCTCCACACGCAAACCTATCCGAGGTATTAGTCTAATGTCTATCTCTATTAGCTTGCAGACTATGACTCGATGCGTCGCTCGGCCGAGAGCCAGCGCAAGAACACGCCCGAGTACGAGCGCGCGGCGCAGCGCATGGCCGCGGCCGAAGCCACGCTCGCGACGCTCACTAACGACCTCAACACGGAGCTCCATGCGTTCGAGTCGCGCCGCAGCGTGGACATGAAAAACGAGCTCTTGACGGTCGCTGCCTGCGAGCTGTTTGTCCACACGCGTGCGCACCAGCACTATGAGCAGCTCGTGCCGTTGCTGCCGGGCATGGCGCGGCCATTGCTCCAGGTCGTCGAGTATGCGCGCGGTCGACCGCGCACGAACCCTGCGGAAAATGATACGGTCGGCGTGGTCCACTATGCCGGCGCACCGAGTCGTGGCGTCATGGAAACGCCGCTGCAGTACCACCACAAGCTGGCACCAGTGGACCCCGCGAGTGTGCATCCACTGCAGTCGACCAAGTTTGCGGTACGTTCCAGCTATCGTTTTGAATCGGAATTTCAAGGGAATGGCGGTTGATGGTTATGTGGTACGTATAAAGGATATCCATCCGGCCGAGAAGCTCGCGATGGCGGCCTACAGCCGTCGCCAGTAAGCAGAAGCGAATCGTCACCCCATGACGTCCGTCGTGCATTGTGGAGTTCTGGTGGTGCCTTAGGCGTTCATCCAATCGTCTCATTGGTTATAATTGCTGTCCATTTTAAGCCAATCTCACAACATCTCCATCAGTACTCCCTCTACATACAAATACATGATCTGTCCAACATGTCGCCTACCCTGTAGGTGCTCGCCCTCATCTTGTGAACAGCAGCGGACGCGACAACAAGAGGCGAAAATGAACGGCACAACGTGGACGCGGGGTATCCGTGCGCTGAACGTGCGCAACGCGCGCAGCATGGGCTCGGGCAAAGCCTATGTGGCGATGCCAGAGACCGCCATGATTACCAACAACGTACGTCTCGCGGTCTCTATCATTTTCTAGAAAGAGGACGAGGACTGTGCTCACGCATTCCGATGGTCTTGCGATTTTATAGGGCACCCACGTCTTTGAGCGCAAGGGCTGGGAGTACTCGGCGTACTTGGGCATGCTCGGCGGTCCGATTGTGCTGTACTTGGGTCTCTCGAACGTCCCGGAAACCGACTCGGAGGTCTTTGCACGGTAAGCGTATAGTACAAATCTCATCGAAGACGTCACGGTTTTCTGATGGCTGTTTTATAGTGCCGAAGCGTACGCGGCGCGCAAAGGCGACAGCCATGAGTCGACCGTTGTCAAGCGTCCTAGCGGCGGTCCTATCTCGTCGCAGTATACATACGAGCGCGTACGTAGATCACCCCTTTCTCTTTTCTGATTCGGGTTTCCGAGGCTTATGCTTGTGGTGCTATGATATACAGGCTGAGATTGGCGAGCGACCGTCGCTTCAGGCTTAAACCCTGAACGGTCCTGCAAAAAGCGACTCAGCTCACGCAAAAACGAAAACGAAAACGTAACAAATCAAACGACGTGTGGAAGTCTCTCTTGCTTTCAGTGTGCGTGGTCTTTTAGGAATGCACGCAGTTGGTCGGCCGTGCCGCAGCTCCTACCCGTTAGAAATCCAGTCAGTATCAGATACCTCTGGTACCATAGGATCGTTACGTACGTGGCATCGGCTTTCGGTGCGTGCTGCTTGATGAGGCCGGTGAGGATACTGCCAAACCCCAATTCGACAAAACGCGTCGTGTTTTGCTCCAAACAAAAATCCACACTTTGACTCCACTGGACTGGCCGCACGACCTGCTGGACCAGCGACGCACAGATCGCTGTGGGGTCTTTCTCCAGTGCAGTCCCATCCACATTCCACACGACTGGCACTGTCGGAGACTGGAGTTTATGACTTATCGCTGCTAGTCGTGTCGCTAGTTCTGAGGCGGCTGGCGCCATCAGTGCACAGTGGAACGGCGCACTGACATCGAGGCGCACAGCGCGACGTACGTTCTTCTCGCGCTTGGCAATCTCCATGGCGATGGCGATAGTCGACGCTGTGCCGCTGATGACGGTCTGTTTACTCGAATTGTAATTGGCCACTTGGCACACGCGACCGTTGTCTTGAGCGGATGCCAGGGCACAGATCTCGTCGGCAGTTGCTGAACTGACTGGCATCAAAGCCGCCATGGCGCCTTGGCCTTCCGGCACTGCACGCTGCATCGCTTGGCCGCGAAAATGCTGTCCACATCGAATGGGAATCAGATTACATGGGCCGCATCAGAATCTGATAAGGAACCATACCACGAGCTGGATGGCGTCGACGAATGGCAACGCGTCGGCCGCGACCAATGCCGAGTACTCGCCGAGCGAGTGTCCCATGACAAACGCTGCGCGCTGCGCGATCTGGAAGTCACTTTCGTGCTGGAGAATGCGCAGCACGGCGATCGAGTGCGCGAGGATCGCCGGTTGGGCAAACTGCGTCTGCGTGAGGTGGTCGGCCGGGCCGTCGACCATGAGCCGCTCGAGGTTACACTGAATCGCCTCACCAGCTTCCTCCAATACGTCACTGGTTACGCGCCGCCAGTTCTCCAGCAAATCCTTCGCCATGCCCACCCGCTGGCTGCCTTGGCCTGGGAACACCAGCGCCACGCGCTTCATCTTGGATAAAATGAGTGAAGATAGAGCAATGGCTGTGGTATATGTGTAATTTTTTCAAAGATAGTGACTAGAAAGCGCAGTTTGCATAAAAAGCAATCGCGAATATCCGAGGGCAGTAAGGAAATGGCGTCTACCGACGTCCACCGCCGCCACCGCCACCACGACGCTCATTGTTGTTGTTGTTAGAGTCGCGGCGTCGCTCATTGTTGCCGTTGTTGCCGCCACGGCCGCCGCCGCCGCCGCCGCCGCCGCCGTCGCCACCTCGGTTCCCTCCACCGCTTCCACCGCCACCACGCTGTCCGTCCAGGCGATTATTGCGTCTATCACAATAGACCATTACTGCGTTAGACTCCCAAGGCCACCAGTAGTCCTATTCTATGAGAGCCACTCACCCTTGGTCGCGCTGCTGTCCAATGTTCCCGCCACCACCCTCACCCTTTTGCTTAGACTGATTGTTGTTGTTGTTGTTGCGGTTCTGCTGCTGGTTGTGCTTGCGTCGCTCGTCGCCATTGCTGTTGCGTCGCTGCAGCTGCTGCGGCTGGTCGCCACGGCCTCCTCGGTTGCTGGCGTCGTCACGGGCATTTCCGTTTCCATTGCCTTTGTCACCACCTCCTTCGCGACGGCGCTTGGCGTCGTGACCACCACCAGTGGCGTCGTCGCTGCGTCCAGCCGTAGGCGTCAGTGGCGTACTCTCGTCCGCCGCATCGCGCTCGCGCTTTCGAGCCGCCGACGACGACACGAGCGAAACGATCTTCTTAGTCACTGGCTCGGCCTTAATCTCCTCCCTGGCGGGAATCGTCGTGCTGCTTGTGGTTCGCTCAGGTTCACGGCGTGGCGGTGGCGTGACGGGCGTTGGCGTCGGCGTCTCTGCCTTGATGTCACGTGTCGCGGTTTCACTCGCCGTCGGCTTGCGGGTGTCGGTCTTCTCCTCCCGAGGAGGCCCATCCACTGGAGTCTTCCGAACCTCGTGATCCTTCTTCTCCTGGCGATCTTGATTCTTCTTTTCTTGACGATCTTGGTTTTTCTTCTCGGTCAACTGGCGTCGCAGTGCAGCCTCAGACGACTCACCTTTGTCGCGACTGTCGTCCTCGGACGCGTCGACGCGCTGACGCTTGATGCCACTCGATGGCTCTTTCCCATCGGATGGAGCAACAGCTCGTCCTCCACCGGTTTGACTGGGCGGCGTCTCGCGTTTCACTGTGGAGGTAGTAGTGGCCGACGGCGCATCCTTACCCGTCTCTTTGGTTTCTTTCTCCTTTTGGATAGGCACAGGAGTTCTCTCGCGATCGCGTTGGGTCCGTCGGCCGTCGGCAGATCGACTGCGGCTCCGGCGTGACCCGCCATCGCGTTTGTCGGTATTTCCATTCGCGCGTCCACGGTCACTTGGTGCATCTGATTTACTCTTCATACCCGATTCGCGATCGATGCCACCGCTACGTCGGTCTCGCTTGCCATTCTCCCCGTCTTGTAAGCCGCGATCGTCATTCCCACGGCGCTTGACGTTCCGGTCGTTTCGATCAGCCTTTGTATTTTCTGATTTCACCTCGCCCGATTCAAGCGGATCATCTCGGGAGACGCCACTCGAGCCCTCTCTCTGGCGATCTCCTCGATGGCCTTGCGAGGACCCACTGTCACCGCGCCGACCACCACGCACCGAGTCGCTCCGCTCTCGATCCCTCGACTCGCGCGATTCGTTGTCCCTCTCTGGCAGCTTACTGGTATCATCAGCGTCCTCCGGATTGATCTTGGAACTCGATGGTGGTGTTTCGACCTGTTTCTTCACGGGTGGTGTCAAGCCGGCCGCAAGCATCTTATCCTCCACGAGGGTCCCCTTCCTCTTGGTCAACAATGCGAAATACCGACGCGCCATGATCTTGATATCCTCCCGATCTTCTTGCTGTAGCTGGTCGACTATCTCGAGCAGACACTCGGCGGCCATCTTGCCCGATGGGAAGACATCAATGAGCTTGGTCAAGACAATCAGCGAGTTGCGAATTGGCATGTACTCGCTGCTCGCTAATGTCTTGCAATACAGCTGCACCATCGAGCGGTGGCACTTGGCGTACATCGATTTGTACTGACGATGAGTCAAGACCTTGGCCGGGTTGTGCAAGTCGACGCTGAAGCCTGCCTTGCCGTGGATCGCTTCTTCGTCGTAAGTCACACTGCTCTGGTTCCATCGATACAGCAAGCCCATGGTCTCCTTGAGGAAAATGCCAAAGTTACCGGCTTCCCGCTCGGTCACACACAGCACAATCGACGGGAGTTCGAGCGTGACTTTGTTGTAGTACTGGACCGTACTGAATTCCGGCGTGTTCATGTGGTGCAGTCGCTCCATAAACTTGGCGCAAAACAGCGCATCCTCTGGGGACAGTAGAGCCCGTGGGGTAATACACTTTTGCAAGAGCTCGCTCACGGCGGTCTGGCTCTGGGTATCTTCGCGCGTGAAAAACACTGCCTTGGTCTCTTCCAGACGCTCGTACACGCGCTTGCGGTGGGCCACTTGGTCCTTCTGTTCCGTCACGAGCTTGTCGATCGTTTGGGTGATTTTCTCTTTCAATTTCTTGCGCTCGCTGTTCGTGATGTTGCCACCTGTGCCCTGGGACGCGATCGACGCCCGCAGGCGATTGATCTCAACGTCGTACTGCTGGAACGGCACGTAAATGTCGTACAAAATCATGCTCCAAAACATCGTGTAGAGTTCCTTTGACATGCCCGTAAACGGATCCTTGGTCGACTGGAGCGACGAAATTGCACGCGCAATATCCTCGAGCAAATTGGACGACTGCATGTCCCATGACTTCAAAGCCGTGCCATTTTCATGCGTGATAGCAGGCGCCGATGCCGCTGTGGAGGCGTGGACGCTACGTGGAGCGCGCTTGAAGATCACGTCCGCGAATCGAATCGCAGGTCGGCACATGGTCATTGCGAGCTCGGGCAGAATGTGGTAGCTCTGCACCAGTTCGCTCACAGTCGGCAGCATGCGCGTGTACACTGCAGGGTCGACGACACCGTTGAGGAACTGCAGCAACTGACTGAGCGTCATCTGCGACGTGTCAAACATTCGCCCCAGTGCCTTTAAATGCGTTAACGTCGGATCTTCTTGAAACTCCATCTTGCTGCGGACTTGGCACATGAGGAGACACAACGGGAGCGCCAAGTTGCGTTTGATGAGAGCGTCCCGCAGACGAGGAATCGCGCGGCGATTTGTGAGCTTTGGATCGGTAGGTTCTTGCCAAAGGTGGGGGCCACCAGCCTGGGCTTCCAGCTGGCTCGCGGAAATATCTTCAAACGTGATACACGACCCCATCTTCGACAACAATTCACTTAAGACAACCAGATCCACGGATTCCCAGTTCTCGAGGCGGCGGATCAAATACTGTAGCAAGCCTCCGAGCTCGACGTTTGGGTACTTGCGATAAAAGCTGCCGGAAAAGTTGGCCAGCGATTGGAGCCACATTGAAATGTTCGTGCCGTCCGACTTAATCGATTGCCGTGACTTGGAAAGTTCACTGACCAAGACGTACGACACCACGTCCATGCCAAACGGCGTGATAAACTTGAGACATTCCACGACTGGGAGAATGAGGTTGTCGTACGACTGGATCTGCCGAATCATTGTGCGGAATACAACGAGTGGGTTTGAATGCGCAATGTGCGTGAGACTCCGCGCCGACGGTTTCGCGCGATCGGCGGTGAGTCGTCGCATGATCTTTCTCGTGTCTTGAATACACTGCGCTTCGACGAGCTGCATTGCTGGACTCGCTGCGTACAGTGTTTCCCACTGTTGATACAGTCGATACCGTTGGTCAAACGACTGTGTCTTAAGCAGATCCCACAGCATAAACGCCGTGCTGGGGTTGCACGACTGGAGCGACAGCGCCGGCAAAAATGACTGAATCATGAGCGTCTTGAGCTGGTCCTTGATTTCTTCAGCCTGGGTCGTCTGGTTGGCATCTTTGCTGACTTGATCGATGTGATGGCTGATAATACGCAGGATCTTGGTCAAGAGAAACGAGTCGTTGTGCAGGTTCCCACCAAGCACGGCCAGTACGGCCATCAACTGTTTGAGCCAGTCGCTTCCAGGGGCGTAGGCTTGCACTTTGACGGCCGAGGATGATGAAAGCTTCTTGGCACCCGCCTTCACCGACGTGAGTTGCATACTCTTCAATGACAGTGGCTCATAGA
This sequence comes from Pythium vanterpoolii, assembly GCA_023334535.1. NCBI lineage: Eukaryota > Oomycota > Peronosporomycetes > Pythiales > Pythiaceae > Pythium > Pythium vanterpoolii. The sequence continues at coordinate 14,143 of JAADVD010000027.1, forward strand.
GATTGCTCAAGAGAACGTGCACAAACTGACACATCTGGTTCATCAGCGGTTCGTGGATCAACGCATCGACGCCACGGTCTTTGAACCACTGAATCATTTCGAACGCACGCTCGTGGGCACCAACGTCGAGCATGCCCATGATCAACCCTAGCACTTGGTTGTCTTCGTTCTTCTTTTTTGTCGCCACAGCCAACAGATCGGCGTCGCCTTGTCCGCTAGTTGCGTCGGTCTCCGATACCTTGGCCGCCAAATTGACCTTGCCAAACGACTTGGCCGCTTGCTCTTGTTCTTTCACCTTTTCCAGTGCGAGCTTCACAGTCTCTTCTTTGCTGGGCGACAAATGCGGCAGCAACGCCTCCATATCCAAAAGATTCTTTTCGATCAGTGTCGCTGCGAGGCGGTACAAACTCTTGGGAGTCCTCAACCCATCACGCATGTCACGCTTGTAGAACTGGAATTTGAAGCCGAGCACGTGAGGGATATTGTCGCGCTTGAAGGTCGCAAGCAACGGTGCAAACCACTCGTTCTGCGGCTGCGTCTCGTAGGCGTCGAGCGTGAGGTCGAGCACACGGTTGGCGTCCAAATCAAAGTACCCAATGAGCGACAAGAGATCGACTTTGGTCGCGTCAATCTGGTCGTTGGTCACGCCCGTATGGAGCAGCGACAGCACTTTGGCAAAGCCTTCGCCTTCTTCCCGCAGCAAATTGAATTTGACTTGGGTATAGTACGTCTTGGTATTCACGCGAATGAGCTTCTTGGTCATCGTCGTGGGCTCGGCCAATAGGCCCGCCTGGTGAAGCAGATCCACTTCCAGTGCTTCTTGAAGCCGCATCGGCGCGACGATTTCTTCGTCCTGCGATAGTCATATAGTGCCGGAGTCAGCGTGGAAACGACCTGAAAATCTACTCTACGGAAACGCACAGCGAGATCGCGCACGAGCCGCGTCAGCGACTGCCACTCGGACGAGCTGTAGCGTGCGCGGCCTTTCTCTTTGGCTTCGACTTCGCTGCCAATGACCCACAATATATCCACGAGCACGTCGCACGCAGCCGGCGACTTGGCGACGTCAACATCGTTGAGGACAGTGAGCACATCTTGGCGCGGGAGTTTGTTCTGGAGCACGACCCAAAGCAGTTCGTAGAGCAGGCGATAGAGCGTCTGGCGGTCGGCGGGATCGATGCTCGAGGCGTTTGGCGCGGCGTGAATCGCTTTTAGTGCGGTCTGTAATTGCGTGCGACTGGAGAGGGAACGGATGGCAACGCGCGGAATAGAAACGTCAGTAGGACGCTCGGAGAAGCCGGGAAGGCCGCGTCCGACGCAGCAGCGTATGGGGAAGAAGTACGTACACGGTGCTGCTGCCCTGGTCGCTCCACTGATGCAGCAGCGCCTCGCTGATGAGCGCGGTCGCCGGCATAGTGTTTCCACGAGTCGAGTGGTTGATCCTTCTTTCACACACACATCCAAGCAAACCACAGGCAGACCAAAGGCCCCCTTTTACTGACCACCATTAGAAACGTTAGAAACTGGTTAAGTAACGAACACAGTTTCTATTTCACGTTACGATGTATCAGTACATTGGTGCGGAGTGAGGCCGACGCATCAATACATTCCGTCAAAGCGACGACGCGTAGAGTAGATATTCCGCGCAGAAAAAGATGGTGATGTGGCGCGACATGACAGCAACGACCTTGGTGAGTCCGGCTGCGGCGTACACGGCGACCAATGACAATAGAATCAGTACATCATTCTCCATGGACGTGAGCGGATCGTCCGGCGTTGAGGCTCCACCGCCCGCCGTCAGCACGACCACGAAATTGCGGATGGTCCACAAAAATGTCAACGCGGCGACGGCGCCAGGGACTGCGCTGCAAACGAGCTTGCCAATAGCAAAGTAGATGTGCGCCGACGAATAATATCCATCGTGGGTGCCGGTTGATGAGTTGTAGACGCGGATCCGCTCGTCGCGCGGACTCACAAAGTTGAACAGCACCGCGTCGGCGCGGAGAAGCACACGGAGTGTCGCAGCGTCGGCATTGCGAAGCGGCTGCGCGACCGACGCGATGGGCGACAGCGCCAGCGTGAGTGCGTACAACACGATGGTCCACGCGGCCGCGCCAATCGCAAACAGCGCGTTGACGAAATGGAACACTACGATTTTGTAGGTGTCCACGCGGAAAGGCATCCAGAGGAACCCTACGACCGCGCAGCAATCGCCGGCGCACGTGTGGTGCGGCTCGTCGTCGTCTGGGGTGGCAAACGCGGTGGGCTTGGACGCATCGAGCGGCGGCGAGTGCTCGCTCTCGGAATCGACGTCGATCACAGAGACTTCAAACGTGCCGTACGCGCGTTCGTGCGGACTGTCTAAAACGGACGAGCCAACGGCACTCGCTCCAGCATCGTTCGTGAGCGGCGGCGCGTCCGCTTGGGCGGTGATGGCGGGTGTGTTCATCATCGTGAGACGCGCTTGACAGACTGCAGCAGCGCAGGTGGAAAACGTTGCTATCGGGTGGGCACGAGTGCTTTAGAGAGCCGAGCTGGGGAAGAAATGGTGGTTGCGTTTTCGCACTCTCTCCCGCAGGCAGTTGATTTCTTACTAATATTCTGCGTATGGGGGAAAAGTCGGATGGTGGCGGCCCATGCCAGTCGCTTGAATTGAGTCACAAGCTCTGGAGAGGAGGAAAAAGAACGCCTTGTCGGCCGGCCAGCCGCCCATGGTCATTGGCGAAAGGCGGTTCTTTTCTCTCTCCCATCTCCTTCTCTGCGAGTGGAGTGCAATTTTATTGAGTTTTCATTGGCTGAAATAGAACCAAGATGAGATATGTTGACCTCTTTTGATTGGTTGAAAAAGAAGACAGTCAACTCAAATGATCCCCACATGAAGTTGAGGAGATCTATCAAGAGACAATCGGGACCGACATGGACGACGACGAGACGTGGCGCCAGTACTTCGACACGAAAGAAGATGTTGTGCTAGCCAATGGAGACGTATGTGTGTACTATACACGTTAGACGTATGGCAGCATATCGCTCATTACACCGTTTGTGATTGATTGTGGCGTAGGCCTTCCGGACGTACCGTGCTGGCGCACGCGGTCCGCACGTCGTGTTGCTCCATGGTGGCGGCTATTCGTCCATGACGTGGTGCCTCACAACAGTACGTCGAGCGTTTGTATCAGTTGGCGTTCTGTACTTTAGGGTGTTTGTATGTTGGGTACTAGGCTCTGCTCAAGGACTATTTCACGATCCACGCCATTGACTTTCGCGCGCATGGTAAATATTTTATACGCCATGCGACTCAACGGAGGAAGCGATTTCAATTCATCGAAATTACGAGTGTAGGCATGACCCAAACTTCAAACGACGATGATTTGTCGATCAGTACGCTTGTGCAAGACGTTGTCGATGTGCTCGAGCGAATTCTCCCAGCCGTCGACGCCTCGGTCGATGCGAATGACCACCCACAGACCATCATCGCTGGCCACAGGTACGCTCACCACCAGAGGGTCAGACTAAATATCACTACTGCGAGAATAGTATCTCACTGTAGATTGTCTTGCTGCTGCTGTACAGTCTGGGCGGTGCGGTCGCTGTCCGCGTAGCGGCGACGGAAAAGGTCGCGTCACTGGTCGGTGTCATGGTCATTGATGTGGTCGAAGGCACCGCGGTCGCCTCATTGGAACACATGCACCGCATCCTCGCCAAGAGACCAAAAGCCTTTGCGTCCACTGACGAGGCTGTCCAGTGGGCCCTACATACGGGCACGGTGCGCAACGCGGATGCTGCGGCCGTGAGCGTGCCGTCGCAACTCGTACTGAACAACGGCGGCCAGTTTACGTGGCGAACGGATCTCAAGAAAAGCGCTCCGTACTGGCGTGGTACATTCACTCTTTGACCTACTGCAAGCTGGAGTTGGAGTACTGATGTTACTGTCTCTACAGACTGGTTTCTCGGTCTCTCGGAGCAATTCCTCAGTCTCAAAGCCGCCAAGATCCTCGTACTCGCGGGTTCAGATCGTCTCGACACGGCATTAATGCGGGGTCAAATGATGGGCAAGTTTGAACTGCGGCTGCTCTACGGCGCCGGCCACGCGATCCAAGAAGACTGCCCTGATCAAATGGCCACTGCCATTGCCCAGTTTTGTAGTCGATGCGCACGCACCGTCGACTGCGATCGCTTTGGCCTAGGGGCTTCATCCGCCACAAGCGGAGCGGCGTCGAATGGCGCTGGGCTGTTGGCTGAACGGCTCGCGAAAGCCAGGAGCATGATGCCACCGGCGACAGCGTCGATGCCTTTGCCGGCTGTGATGCCCAAGCGTCCTGCTCCGTAATATGATGAGTTGGTAATAAACGGGGAGGTAGCGTGGACCTTTTGCACGATCGTAGACATGGTCAACCTTAGTCAGGATGGATCCTAGTAAGCGAATCCACTACGTAGTATTTTTTTGTGACTAGCAGTTGCCTTCAAGGTGTGCGCGCAGGGCCGCTTCCAATTTCGCAATGCAGTCGGCCATCGTGTCCTCTCCATCGTCGCTTCTGCGTCGCAGCCTCCTGTTCTTCCGTGGCTGTTGACTGCTGTCGATAGTATTAAACTTTTCATCCAACATGGTTTTGTACCTCGCCGACGCCGTTGCGGATTCCTGTTTTCGCAACACCCGAACGTCGCGACAGAGCGGCGACTGGGTCTTGGCTACAAACGATCTCGCATGTTTCGTGAGTGGCACGCCTGTACGAGGGATCCCACTGAACGCAATCGAATCAGCGACCCCACGACTCTTGGTTCTACTAGACGATGGGCGTGCTCTCGCGTCGCTGATGTGGGCATCGGCTTGGACCGGTGCTCTCCACTGAAGATCCGCCGCAGCAACCACCACACGACTTTGCTTGCCGATCTCTCTGGCCAGCTGCTTATCAGTCTGCTGCTGATCGCGGAGCTCTTGCATGCGACGCAGTGCGGCACGGAGCTGCTCGTGGCGATCGCGTTCTCGCTGCAATCGTCGCTGCTCTTCCTCTCTCTGATGGTAGGCAGGTACTGGGACAGCAATCGGCACTGGCGGAATCCTAGGCTCGGCACCCGCCGGTGATGGCTGTGTCTCGGTTTCCATGCTAATACCAAGCGACTGGAGCTGAGTCCTTAAAATCGCTTGCTCCTCCTTCTCGTGGGTCTCCTCGTTTCTCGCTGTGGCTGCAACTTTTACACGATCCTGTACGTATCGTTCAAGATGGATGGCATTCTCCCGTTGCTTTAGAATAGTCGCTGCTGTTGGTCGTTTCGTGGGGTCCAAGTGGAGCAGATTATCGACCAGCGTTCGCAGCCGCAGTGACCATCGCGTGGCTGGTAATGGGTCGTACGTGCCCTCACAGACGCGTTTGACCAGCGCCGGCGTGGACTTGGCGTCTTCAAACGGGGTTTTGCCCATACACATCTCGTAAATTGTACAGCCCAATGCCCAGAGATCACAGGCACCGTCGTACGGCAGGCCGTCCCAGATCTCCGGCGCCATATACAGTGGTGTCCCAATCACAGTCGACGCCAAGTCGAAGGACGCCTCGCGCGCGATACCTAAGTCCCCCAACACCAAAAACCCATCGCCAGTAAGGAAGATGTTGCTGGTTTTCAGGTCGCGATGCCAAATGGCTCGGTCTCCCGCACCAGTGCTGCTGTCGTGGTGGAGATAGCAGAGGGCGAGGCAGAGCTGCAGGATCCAGTACCACACACGGTCTTCGTGGATGTTTGGTGGTGGCCGCTGCCGCAGAAACGTGCGCAAGTCGCCGCCAGGACAAAACGCCATGACGATCGAACGATGTTCGGCTGCCACGAACCGTACGACGTTGGGGTGGCGCACGCGCTGCAACAGGCGGACCTCATTGTGGACAACGCCACTAGGAACCGAGGCAAAGAGCTGCTTTATACACACGAGACGCCATGGTGGACGCGTGTCGCGGGCGAGGAAGACGCGACTGTAGGCACCTTCGCTAAGCAACCGCAGCTGGGTATAGCTGTCCATGATTCATAGCATAAACGGTAGTTTGTTGAAAACCGGGGTACTGTATTCTTTTCATAACTTAGGTGCTGAAAATACAGACTGAAAACAAAAGGCTCGCCTACACCCAGAGACCATCGTCCAATTCGCCCTCTTCAAACTTCTCTTCGTCGCGGTCAAAGCCCCACGAGCCCATACGATTGGTGCGATGGCGAGGCGACGAGTGGTCCTCAGAACTACGTGCAATGCGATTCGACCGTCCACTGGAACTCCCTCTGCGTTCATGAACACGTGGCGACACAGTCTCTCGGTCTTCATGACTCAAGCCTTGCAGCGACGCGCGTAGCTTGTCCATGATGTCTCTGTTTTCGTAGGCGTCCGGATCGCGGGCCCGCAGTGCCTCCTCGTCCTCTTCTCCATCGCTATCGAGATAGACCAACGAGCGTTTGCTGCTCGAGCGGCGTTCCATTTCCAGTGCCGATTTCATGCTCGCCAATTCGGCCTGAAGCTGTGCGACTTCGTCTTCTTTTTCTTTCTCCAGTTTGATCGACCGCTCGCGTGAGTGCACAGCTGCCGCTTGCAGCGTGTCTTCCATTTTCTGGACCGCGGCTCGCATGCGCTCGGCTTCGAGTCGCGCTTCTTCAAGCTCACGCGCCAGATCTTCACGTCGGCGGTCCGAGTCGGCGGTCTCAGCCAGGGGCTTGAACGTGCGCAAGTGATCGACCTGCGGAAGCCCAATGCGTTCGTGGAGTTCGTTCAGTAGAGTGCGTTTCTGCTCTTCGCGTGGCGAGCACGACGACAGCGGCGATGACGGAGGAGAGGAGGGCGGAGACGCTGCTTTCTCCGCGTCTTGGGATTGGTGGTCTTCGTCTTCGTCGACTGTACTCTGGCTTCGCGCGAGATCCACATCTTCGTCGTCATCATCGCCGAGGTCGCTGCTCTCGCCGCGCAGTCGCTTTTCTTCGGCCTTGCGCGCGCGGCGGTCGCTGATCACACGGCGAAACCGCGCTTTCACTTTCGTGAGAACGACCAACTGGTTCAGTTTCTTCATCATTTCGTTGTTCTGGGTCTTCATCTTGGCAACCAGTGCTTCTTTTTCGTTGAGCGCTTGATCTTCTTGTTCTTGTGACTGGGCAATCGCCGCCTGTAGTGTCTCTTCTTTGCTACGCACAGCAATGGGGACTCCAAGCGCCGCCGCCGCTCGGTCCTTGGCGTGGAGTTCCGCGATCACTCGCCTCGCCCATGCTTCGAGACCTTCGGCTCGCTGCAATAACGCCAGCGCCTTCGTGCGAAGGCTGTAACAGCGATAGCGTTCTCAGTCAAAAAATTTCGCATGACAAAGGCAAGCGCAAAAGACGTACATGTTCTGGAGATGCGGTACGGTTTGCTGTCGTCCCAAAGCGACCAGCGCCTGACCCGAATCGATGTACCCATTGATTGCTGTGTGCAGGAGCCGCTTGCGTTCGCACTCGATCGCATACTGGGCCTTTGCGACCACGGCTTCGTACGCAGGGCCCAATACTGTGGCCATGTCGATAGCCGGCAGCTGTTGCACCGGTGGCGGCGCCTGATGATGATAACTCGACTGTGTTTCGAGTTGGGTTGGTGTACGATAACTCGTCTGTGTTTCGAGTTGGGTTGGTGGGCGGGTCGCTGGTGGCGTCGCCGTCACGGGCGACGAAAGCGCTGCAAAGTTGGGCCGCGGTCGGCTGAACGATCTGTGTTTGCGTGGTGCCGCTGTAGATTCCGGCACTGGCATTTGTGGCGGTGGTGGTGGTGGAGCCATAACCACCACAGGCGGCGGCACTATGTAAGAAGCTGCTGGCGGTGGCTGGGCCATCTGATAACCTGCTGACGGTGGAGGGACTATATAAGAAGTTTCAGATGGTGGAGGGGATATCGGAGGAGCTGCTGGCAGCGACATAGGTGCCTTGGACGCGCGTAGAGCGCGTAGCCGTGCCTCTAGATCCATGCGTCCTGCCATCTCGGCCTTCGATTCTTAAACTGCCAGACCAGACTCGACAAAGAGCTCCTGGAAGCGACCATCATTCTGTGCTTGCGAGTGGGTTTAAACCCGACGTATCTCAGGTTCAAGGTTTATAACTGGCGTCTATCGCCCTCAGAAAGCTAAGCTAATTGGGCTAATCAGGTCCAAGATCACTCAATGTGGTCGCGTGCCGTGGTGAGGTCCGGCGCGACGGCAGCGTTCAGCGATGACACAAGTTCTGGCACGCTAACGCGCAACTTAACGTTCTCGGCACCACCACCAAGCCACAGAAACGCCGGTTCCAAGGCAGCAACGGCACCCGACACGATAACCTGATAAGCATCCATTTTGGACGGTGTGAGTATTCCTCCCAATCAGCCTCTCTACTTTGACAAGCTTAGAACGCACCGGGATCGATGTCTTCATGCCGTATGGCGACACGCCATTAAATTTGAAGCCAGTAAGGTCTTCCGCAACCTACAATGTGTAGACAGGATAGTAGAGATTCAGACCGCTCATACCCAACCCAAAAAGTAGACATACCTTGCCGTCTGCGTGCTGAAAGTTAAACGCCTTGCGTGCAGGCCGGTCGGTCTCTGGAATACGGCTGCGCACGAATCGCATGAGCTGTTCGCCATTCAACTTCGAGTTGTACTGGAGCACGACAATGTAGTAGCGGCTGTTTAGCGGATCGTCGGTGCCCTTGTTGACGCACGCAGTGTTCTCCACAAGAATGCTCTTGCACAAGTGCGGTACTGAGCACCGAAGGAATGCACCGCGCTGTGCGAGTGTCCACGAGTAGTAGTCAGGCGGTGCCGACTGAAGAAACGCGCTCGTGAGTGCGGCCGACGCAAGGTGGGCCTTGACGCGCGCCACGCTCTCGCGCTCGTCCAGCGCCTTCTCCAGCTCCGCCAGTCGCTGCTGCGCGTCCGCAAGCTGAGTTTGCACACTCTCCATAGTCGACGCCGTCTATGGATCACTCCACAGCATGAGAAAATCGTTCCAAAGCGTCTTCGATCTAATACCACACATACCATTTTCACTACTGGCTAGAAATGCATGCACCACAGCTCCCGACTAAACCCTTTCCAAATCGCTATGCGCGTACCATCATTTTGCGCGAGTGGTAATGTAGCCATGTCGATCAAATTCCCAGCTGTGTCTCAGTTATTTCTGGAGAAGATCAAGCAGGTTCTTATGTTGTGAGTGTCTCGTGTGACTCCCAATTAGCTACAACCAGAAACGCTGTCGTCACTACAGCACGAGTGCGTCGCCTTCTTCTTCTATCACTTCAACTACGACCATCATGACGGGCAAGATGGCGACGGTTCGCAGTGGCAAGCCCTCCGACATGCAGTCTACGCTCTCCATGTACGTGTGCTCCACGACCCTCGTCTCCTTCCCAGGCATACCACTGACCATATGCTGCCCATGCAATATCTAGGAACTCGGTCCGTACTGTGGACCGTGAGAAACTTCGTGACAAGGCGCGGCAGCTCCAAATGAAAGACAACATGCGCCTCACGCTCTGCGCGCGCATCCAGCAGACGCTTAGAAAGAGCCCCAAAATCGCCGAAGAGCTGGCACGTGATGTCATGCGGCTCCAGCAGCAGCGAGCGCTGGGTGTGGAGATCTCGGACGAGCAGCTCCGTGCGATTGTGGATGAGCTATGTGCGCGTCGCCAAGAGCAGGGGCTCGCATCGTCGCGGGCGATCGAAGAACCCAATCAACAACCGCCGGCGATGCTCTCGAAGGAGCGACGCTCGTCATCGTCTGGGAAAGACCGCTCGGCGCGAAGCCGAGGACGTAGTCAGAACCGAACGTCGTCCAAGCAACGGACGGCGCCGACGGCACTGACCGACGAGGTCGAAGGCAATGTGTACTTGACCCAGTCGCAGCTCCAGCAGCTTAGTACGGGGTTTAGATTGCCACCCAAAGCGTCACCACAAAAAGACAAAAGCAACGGCATTTGGGAAGAGATTGTCAAGTACAGTACGGTCGAAGAGCAGATGGAGGCCCAGCGCAAGCGACAGGCTAAAGATGCGGCGCGGCAGGTTGTAAATAAGAAACTCGAAGAGCAAGTCCTCACTCGCCATCAGCAGCTCGAAGCCGAGAAGAAACAGGCGTCCACGTTCTACGAACAGAGCATGGCCAAGCTCGAACAAGACGAAGAGCTCGAGCGACAGAAAGAGCGCCAGCGGCTCCAGCAGGCAAAGCTGCTCACATCGATCCAGGACGAACAGCGTCGCCTCAAGCAGCAGCAGCGCGAGCGCGAAGTCGCGATTAAGAAAGCTCAGGAACAACGCTTGGCCGACCAGTTGCGAAAGCAAGCCGAGAACGAAATAGCGAGAGATCACGCAAAGAAAGAAGCCGAGAAACAGCGGATCATGCGGGTGCTCCACGAGAACGAAGAAGACTTGAAGCGGAAGCAGCAGCACAAAGAGAAAGAGCGTGAGCTTGAGATGAAGCTCGCGGCCGATTACATCAGCATGGAAGAAGCCAAAGAAGCGGCGCGCAAGAAACAACTCGAGGACATGGCAACTAACATTAAGAAGCGCATGAAGTTTTTCGGCGACACGGCGATCGCAGACATGGACGCGCGGGCGAGAGAAGAAGAAGAGCGCGTGCGCAAGTACCAGGAAGAATACGACCGTCAGCAAGCCGAGGCCATGCAGAAAAAGCACGAGGACGCCGAGCGTCGAAATTCCACCCAGCAACAGTCGCTTCGCATCCAGATAATGGAGAAAAAAGCACGGGAAGACGCGAGCAAGCGCGACCTCAACAAACAGGCCGAACTCTGGAAACAAGAGCGGCTCGAAGCCGAACGGCGTGAGAAAATGACGAATCAGCAGCGCGCTTTACGAAATCTGAGCCAGCAAGAAGTGCTCAAGCAGCAGATCAAAGACAAAGCCATGCGCAGTCTCCAAGCCGACCAGACGTCGCTCGAAGTGCAGCTCAATGCGAAGTTACTGGACAAGATCCGGCTCACGAATGCGGGGGCGACGGTTGTATCGGAGACTCAACATCGATCGCGAGAGGTACGTATCGATTGAGTTAGAAAAGTGGGTGAGATGGGGACTGACGATATCATAATGATTGCCTACAGCTTCAACAGCGAGAAGAGGCATTCCTGACCACGCGCCAGTCCAAGTAGTTCTACTGTAAAATAGATTAGCTCCATAATTTTCATCCTTGCTCATCATTGAACATGTCGACGATCGTAAGAGCCGAGACAGAGCCTAGGATCCAGTCATCGGTGCAGCTAGCATAAGAAACCAAGCACAACTTCAAGAAGCGCCACACACACAAGTCACAAATCAAAATATACCGGTATCTACCAAAAACTCTAATTTCGATATACCGGTATCGTAACCGGTTTACGCCCATAAACGGCGTTTCCTCTAAAACCCGCCTCATTGGCGCTCTGGGCAAGCAGATCCTCACCCAATCTGCAAAAAGCGAGGGAGTGGCAAGCATCATGCGCGTCGACATCGATGGACTCGAAGTGATCTTCCCGTACGACCGCATGTACGCGGAGCAGCTGCAGTACATGCGCGAGGTCAAGCGTGCGCTGGATGCCCAGGGCCACTGCATGCTGGAGATGCCCACGGGCACCGGCAAGACCGTGTCGCTACTCTCGATCGTGCTCGCCTACAAACACGCCCATCCGACCACTGGGAAGCTCGTCTACTGCACGCGGACTGTGCCCGAGATGGCCAAATGTGTTGAAGAGCTCAAGCACCTCATGGCGTACCGTCAAAAGTATTATGGCGCGGCCCACCAGCTGACGGCCGTCTGTCTCAGCTCGCGACGCAACATGTGTGTGCACCCGCGCGTCATGGCCCACGCTGACGGTGAAGCGGTCGACGGCCAGTGCCGGCAGATGACGGCATCGTGGGTGCGTGCGCGCGCCACGGGCGCGAATGCCACTGACCCACACGCGCAAGAAACGCCCCAACCGCAGGACGTCGAACTCTGTTCGTTTTATGAGAATTACGAATCCCGCAAGAGCGACGAGACGGTACTCCCGCCCGGCATTTACGCGGTCGACGACCTCAAAGCCCTCGGTCAAACCAAAGGCTGGTGTCCGTACTTTCTCACGCGGTATGTCGTGACGTTTGCCGACGTCGTGGTGTTCAACTACCAGTACATGCTCGATCCGAAAGTCAGCAACATGGTCTCGCGGGCATTTGAGAAAGAGAGCATTGTGGTCTTTGACGAAGCGCACAACATTGACAATGTGTGTATTGAAGCATTGTCGGTCGAGCTCGATCGGCGGTCGCTCGATCGCGCATCGCGGAATCTTACGACCATCAGTTCCCAAGTCCAGAAAATGAAGCAGGCCGACAAGGCGCGGCTCGACGCTGAGTACCGTCGACTCGTCGATGGCCTGCGTTCCAGCGGTGCGGTCGTGGCGCCGACCTATACAAACGCGCGCACGCATGCACCGATCGACACGGCCAACGACATGCTCGCCGGCACGCCCGTGCTGCCGGACGATGTATTGGACGAAGCGATCCCGGGCAACATTCGTCGCGCCGAGCACTTTTTGGCGTTCATGCGGCGCCTCATCGAGTACCTCCGCACGCGCATCCGCGTGCGCCAGGTCGAGTCCGAGACGCCCCAAGCGTTTCTGCACCAGCTCCACCAGTCCATCGCCATGGAGACCAAGCCGCTGCAGTTTTGCGCAACGCGGCTCAACTCGCTCTTGCGGACACTCGAGATCACCAAGCTCGAAGAGTTTAATTCGCTCACGGCGGTCGCGGATTTTGCGACATTGGTCGCGACTTATGCCGAAGGGTTTATGTTGATCATTGAACCGTTCGACGGCGCCTCGGGGGCGTTGGATCCGGTTCTCCAACTCCAGTGTCTCGACGCGTCACTGGCGATCCGTCCGGTGTTTGAACGCTTTGCCAGTGTGATCATTACGTCGGGGACCTTATCGCCCATCGATCTGTACCCGCGTCTCCTCAATTTTAATCCCGTGATCCGCGAGTCGCTGCCCATGTCGGTCTATCGGTCGTGCATTTGTCCGCTGGTGATTACGCGCGGGAGCGATCAAATGCCCGTGAGCACCAAGTTTGACTTGAGAGACGATCTCTCGGTCGTGCGAAATTACGGGACGCTCCTGCTCGAGCTCGCGGCTTGCACGCCGGACGGCATGGTCTGTTTTTTCCCGTCGTACATGTACATGGAGAAAATCATTGGCCAGTGGGACGCACTCGGAGTGCTCAAGCGTGTGCTCAACTCCAAGCTGCTGTTTATTGAGACTAAAGATATTGTCGAGACCACACTCGCACTGGACAATTACAAAAAGGCCTGTGACTGCGGCCGCGGCGCCATTTTCTTTTCGGTCGCGCGCGGCAAAGTCGCCGAAGGCATCGATTTCGACCGCCACTATGGGCGGTGCGTCGTGCTTTTTGGCATTCCGTTCCAATATACGCTGTCCAACAAATTGCGCGCACGGCTCGAGTACTTGCGGTACACGCACCAGATTCGCGAAGGCGACTTTCTCACGTTTGACGCCTTGCGCCAGGCCGCGCAGTGCGCCGGCCGCGTCTTGCGGAGCAAAACCGACTATGGGCTGGTCATTTTTGCCGACTCGCGGTACAACCGCCTCGACAAGCGCACGAAGTTGCCGCCGTGGATCACGCAGTTTTTGGTCGATTCGCACTTGAATTTGTCGGTCGACATGGCGATCTTTATCGCCAAAAAATACTTGGCACTCATGGCGCAGCCTGTGGACGATGCGACCAACGTGAATTCGATTCTGCTGGACAGCGACGGCGTCCGAAAGTGGCTTGGGCGGCATGCGATCCAGCAGGACAAGGACAAGGACGGCGATGGCGACGTTAACATGGACACTGGGAATGGAGGGCACTGATTGTGAGCAAGGGGGTGAGAGAGAGGGAGACAAGAGCTCGATCTCGGCATTGCATTCTATTGGGTTTTTCTATTGTGCTGAGTCGACAGTAACGTTATAACCACTCTGAAAGCTGCTCTTATGTTGCTTGTTGTGTTTACAATTCCAAATCTCACTGATTGTCGAATCCACCGGATCCTGTAAACACATTGATTGGTCACTGCCAGCGGCCCGCTGAGCTCGATGACCTGTCTCCGCTGGAGGATGAACGATCTCGGATTCCAGCTGTGCGTGCCCTCGAACTGGACGTTCCCTGAGGCTACACGGCCATTCACTATGGTGTCCCAATAGCCAACCGGCGTAGATAAGCCTCCACCCACCGAGATGAATAGTATACCTTGACTCGTTGACAGGATTCCTTGAAGCGTGGCCGCCCAAAGATTGACTAATAGTCTGTTTGACCGCTCCCCAATCATCCGTTTAGATGGGTTTCGCTGACCGCTCACAACGAGTTTCTGTGTGTGTAATTGAGCGTCCCCCTTAGACGTGGGTAACCACCGGAACCATCAGCCGTCTCTAATTGTGTCCCGAGTTCGTGGACCTCGACGGTGACTTGCGACCGATCTTCTCATTCCAACTTTTCTTGCCTCCCCTACAAGTCCCCCCACCACGACCACCAATCACCTCTTTCCACGTCACCATGGTCTCATTCGTCTCCACCCTCGCACTCGCCGCGGTCACCTTCGTCGGCGCTGTCCAGGGTCTTACGGAAGGCGAATACTTCCGTCCCAGTGGCGCCGACGTCTCGAGCGCCGTGACCGCCACGACCGCGTATGTGCGGTCGCCGTGCCCAGCACTCAACACGCTCGCGAACCACGGCTACTTGCCACGCGACGGCAAGGACATTACGCGCGCTATGTTCACCGAAGCACTCGCCAAGGGCTACAACATTGGCGGCGACGTCGCGGCGCTGTTGGTCAACAACATTCCCGAGGTCATCTCGCTCTCGGGACTTAGCCAGCACAACCTCATTGAGCACGACGGCTCACTCACGCGTGCCGACTCATTCTTCAACAAGGAGCCGTCGGCGCTCGACGCGACGCTCTGGAACGATCTGCTGAGCCGCGCCAAGGACGGCAAGTTCGGTATTGTCGAGATGGCTGGTGCCCGCAAGGACCGCATGGAGCGGTGCAAAGCGAAGGCCCCGGGATGCGACTTTGGCCCGAAGCAGCGCTTCCTTGCGTTCGGTGAGGCGGCACTGATGCTGCGAGGGCTCGGCGGTGCGAACGAAGAGTCGTGTTCGGTCGCGTTTGCCACGTCGTTCTTTGTGGATGAGCGTTTCCCTGCAACCTACGTCAAGCCGTCGTCGCCCGTGCATTTGCCAGGTTTGCTGGCGACCGTGGCGAAGATTCAGGCACTTGCTCCGTTTCAGTAGGCGGTCGAAACACTCATAGCTGAATACTACCACATCTAATAGATCCCATCCACCCTCCAATTTTTTCCGTTTTATTTGAGCCTCACACTCTACCGAATCAGCCGTAAGAATTCTGGCCACGTACGAAAGACGCTACAACAGGGATTCAACTTCGCGTCAACTATCGCGACGAGACGGTACAAAGATCGGTCTCTCTATCAAAAAAGTCTACAGTATACTAGTACAACGTTACAATATGCATAGTTATTTATTCTACCATTGCCACCCTCGTCTAGGCCGCCACCTCGCTGGTCTCGAGGCATTCGAACGCCCGCACTTTGTCTAAGTACGTCAGCGCCGCGCCGTCGCTCCAGTTCTCCAGTTTCCAGTGGCCTTGGTAGAACGCACAGTGCGAGCCGCGCTCGGTCTCGACCAGCATGCGCTCGGGGTTGGACTCGAAAATGTCCATGGGAATCGACTCTTTTGTGCACACGGGGTCGTCCAATGCATTGATACAGAGAATCGGCCGCGCCGCGCGATGGAGCTCGCGGATCGGATTGTTGTGTTTCCAGTACTCGACAATATCGGCGTGGCCATGCATTTTCATGTAGACATGCTCGTCAAACTCTTGGATGCTGGTGGCGTTTAGCGCAGCGTCCAAATCAATGACACCACCCAATTCGGCTTTGTGTTGGCTTAGGAACTTCTGGAGGCTGCGCGTCATGAGGAAGTTGTAGAGCGGCTTGACCAGCCCTTTGCAAAAGAGATCAAAGGTGTTGTAACCGGGCGAGATCATGACACCGGCGCGTATCCGCGACTGGTCGCCCGTGGACCCCAGGTAGGAACAGAGCAAGCCCGAGCCGGCCGATGTGCCGACGCCATAGAGTTTGGCCGCGGGGAATTCGCGTTCAATGTGGGCGACCGCGACTTTCAGGTCATCAACACAGCCAAAGCCCTGGAGCTTGGGCGTCGTTAGCTTGACGCCGCCATGGCCGCGCTTGTTGAACACGACCGGGCGGTACCCGCGCTCGAGCGCCTCGGCGCAAAGCGACTGCATGTCGATGCTCGAGCCCGTGAGGCCATGGAGGATCACGACAATCGGTGCGTCGAGTGGGAGGTCGTCGGTCGCACGCCGCGTGTCGGATTCCACGGCCCAGTCGAGCGACGCCTGGCCGCCGTCGTACAGGGCCAGGATCTCGCGGTCGAAACTAACGCGCGTCTGTGGGACGACAAACGTAAGTAAGATCTGGATGTGCTCGTTGGTCCACCACGCGGGCGTGTACTTGTCCAGCGTCGGCTGGATACCCTGCAGTTAAACCAAGCGTTAGTACTCCGTCATACTCACTGTACCAGTATCGCATCAGTACCTGTGCGACAAAGCGGTTCAGCTTGGACGGTCCGTACACGACGCGCTTCTTCGTGGTCTGTGCGCTGTGCATCATGCTGCCGATCGACATGGTCGTCGCGGCAGCCACGAGCCTATATATATAGAAAGCGGCATGAGCATTCTCCGCTGTCGCAGCCAGCGGCTCCACTTGCGCATACTCAAGTACAGTACTCACAGTTGCGGGGAGAGCAGTCCTTGGCGCATGGTCGTGGTTGTCAGGAGGTGCGGCGTGAGGAAGTGGCGTGGGGAGGAAGTGAGGACGAATGAAACAAGCAAGCCACCGTGCCGTAACGACTGTTTCGTAGTCGCTCGCCCAATCGCAAATACTGGGGGTGACGCGGGGCTGGTAGACTGGCTTTTAACAATAGAGATTCTTCCCAGCAGCCAATCAATCGCGTCAGGAGCTACCGAGGCGATGGCGTCATCATGGGTTCAAAACCGTTACTGTTACGATACATGTTGCAGATACAATGCGATATACGTTACAGTTTCTAACTGAGCTGGTCAGATCAAGTTCAGTAGTCCAGTACCGAACAGCTCACCTGATACAGTACTGGACGTTACAACATCTCTAATTGCCAGTCTCACATGACACCCTGAGACATCGAGCTTGATAACACCAGTGACCGAGGGACCGCGGCTGCTGGTCCCAGAGAGGCCTTCGTTGACGTCCGTCGATTCGACATCGATGACGTTGGTCATATCGGCCGGCGAGTTGACCTTACGGCACGCCGAGCCGCTATTGCCGTTGGCAAAGATTGGAATAATACCTGCGGCTCGCCACGCGGCGACGGCTGAAGTATAGGTTGTGATGCCTTGCCCGCCGGCCCAAAACTTATTCACGACGCGTGGTGCTTTGGAGCAGTTTTTGACCTTACTCGTCGCGCTATGAAATCCGTCATGAACTGGAAGCACGCGAGCAAATCGGACGGGAGGTAGTTGCTCGTGTGGCAGCCTTTGCAAGCCATCCACTTAGCACCAGGGGCGAAACCAATGTAGTTGTCACCCGCAATCGAGCCGGTGACGTGGGTCCCATGACCGTTATTGTCGTACGGCGTTGCACGCTTGGCTTCGGGGTCAGACCATGAGAAGCCGCTGTTGAGGTAGCTTCCAGAAAGAACAGTATGTGTGCGCGTGCACCAATGTCAATAATGCCAACCACAACATTCTGGCCAGTGTTGCCCATGGCCCACACGCTATTGGCACTGATTTGGTCACACACCACTCGGTCGCCGTCGAGTTGTTCACGGCAAGAGTCGTCGCCTCAGCAACCACCGGTGCGATCGAAATGACTTCTTCTTCCGTGATTGAGGCGATCGAGCGTAGATCAGCGATCGTCTCGATGAGCTCGAGTGTGGCGTTTTCAGTAGACTTCGTTGGTGATCCAAAAGCTCTGAGTACGCGTAAAGAGCTGATTCAATGATTTCTTGACAAGCAGAGCGGAGACTTCTTGTTGCGACATCGCGGCGTTGCGCTCGAGGGTCTCGACAAGACTCGCGATCTTCTGACCACGCGTCGCAAAAAACTCACTCTCCTTGACCGCGTTCAGGGCACTGGCCGTGCCGTTTTTGAACGTGACAATGATGTTGACCGCGCCTTGCTGACGCAGCTTGCGGTGGACCGACGGGTGGACGCGCGTGGCGTCTGACGTGCTGGCAATGCATGCAGCAGCCAGAGCAGCGAACGAAGCGATCATAGCAAACTTCATGGGATGTGGTGAGGCGAACGCTTGAGCAGGGGAACCACATGAAGGCTTGGAGGCGAATTGTGTAACGCAATTACGGTTCTTCGACGTATGGAGTTGGTGTTGCTGTGAGAAAAGTTTCGTGCGAGTAGCTACACGGCGTGGAGGAGGCCTAGAACATTGCGCGATCAAAGACGTCGGAGCGATCGATATTGGAGCTACTACAGTGTAGTGCGGAGATCGATGCCGTCAGCAAGAACCAGATCTTCATACGTCTATTGGTGGGCATAGCCATTCACAAGATCGCGTTCAGCTGGCGTGTTAGTCAACGTTCTCAGAGAGAGTAGCATGACCGTGTCAGCGAATTATTCACTGGCACAGACAAGAGCGCACATTCAACTAGTACGTCAAACGTGTTTGGTCGTCCTTGAGCATGCTGGGTGGGTCAGGATGCTGCCTCGCCCTCGCCACGCATCGGTGTTTGGCCTTGGACGAGTAGTCTTTATTCGGTCAAATTACGCGACCATGGATGGCGCTTCATTTTGGGTCGTGGTCTTTGACTTT
Source organism: Pythium vanterpoolii (assembly GCA_023334535.1). Taxonomy (NCBI): domain Eukaryota; phylum Oomycota; class Peronosporomycetes; order Pythiales; family Pythiaceae; genus Pythium; species Pythium vanterpoolii. Next base: position 33,022 of record JAADVD010000027.1, read on the forward strand.
TGACGCAGAGCCCTCAACTCATCCAAGTAGAAATGCGTGCTCTTTATCAAGTCAACTCACTGCATTCACGACAACGAGGATGACTTTGTGCATAGAAGACCGCGAAGGCGAATCGCACCTCACACAGTTTGATCGACAGTGACGCCATCCATCAATCCGTGATTAACGAAACCGCGATCAAAACGATCGTGAATTTGTGCGCGGACTTGTGGGTAGATTGCTTTGGTCGATGAGAGGAGTTTCTCGTGGTCAGCATTCGGCAAAGGCTTCACGGTATGTTAGTACGGTAATGTATCACCCGTCCTTCTCCATGTGTGATGCTGTTTGGCTATAGCTATACTGCTGTGGTAGTAGTAAGGCCAGGGGTGAGATTTCATTCTGTTCTGTGCAGACACGGTATGGATTGTGAATTAGTGAAAAGGAGCCTGCATAAAAAGTGTGCAGAAATGGCTCTTTTATGCAGCATCGGACGAATAATTCGCGGAAGCAGCGGACACACTACAATTACACACTCACAATTTTAATTGGCATGGATTCAATGAATATGGATACCATTAGCGACCCTTCATTGGGGGTGGTATCGAATGTGACCTTCTCCAATAATCGCGTTGAGATCTGCACATAATTCATTCATCTTTCTTGTGACACAGCCAATCAAGGCAACTATAACCAGGAAAACTGCGAGCGGTTCTGATAACGTACGGCGTGTCGTTCGATCATGTCATCGGGGTGACTTGCGTTGCAAAGCACTGCTGCCAGTACGAACAGCCTCTGAGCGTGTTCTTCTCGTACCAGGTCAACCGCGAGAACGTGAGCAGCAAACGCATGGAATGGAAGTGGTCTTGCTGACGCGGCGTGAGCGGGAAAAAATAACATCACGGTCACTCTGATTACCAGGAGACTGTGATCGGAGTGTGTAGTCTACAACCGTGCACACACACGGGTGGAGCGTTGAGCTTGAGGCGTTCGACTGTTCGACTCAGAAACTAATCAAATCACCTTCTTTCTCACATTCGTAGCCGCACAGTCGAGGTTGCGCTCGCGGTTGAGAGGAGCCCGTCCACCCCAACTGGCAATACAGACATCGTTGCAAGGAGAGAGTCGATGGTATATGATAGATTGACAGAGATACAAACAGCCTAGATTTCACGATTCCGTTACTTGAAGAAGGAGTTTTCACATGTTTCATTTTTCATTACACATCGAAGGTCGTGGCCTCATACGTTAGTTCAATCACGGTCTCACTTACGGAGTCGGACGAACAGTCTCACACTAAAAACAAGCCGACCTCTTGTTTAGAGGGCCTTGACAAAAGCGACCGCAGCCGGAGCGTCGACGCGGCCGTGGCCGTACTGGTTGTTGGGGAACACGGTCGAGGCCGTGCCGCCGCAGGTCGCCGCGGCGCGGAGCGTCTTCACCGTGGTCTTGGTGAGCGCGTCCTTGGCCTGTGCGTAAGTGAGGTTCGGCTTGACGCTGAGCATGAGGGCGATAATGCCTGAGACATGCGGCGTCGCCATGGACGTGCCCGAGATCGTGACGAACGCCGAGTCGCCCGTGTTCCATGCCGAGCGGACAGCGACACCCGGCGCCGAGACATCGGGCTTGATAACACCAGCGATCGAGGGACCGCGGCTGCTGTCCACGGCGAGACCATCGTTAACGTCGGTCGAGCCAACACCAATCACATTGGCCATGTCGCCTGGTACCCCGACCGTACGGCACGACGAGCCGCTGTTACCGTTGGCGAACACGGGGATGATACCGGCAGCTTGCCACGCGTTCACGGCGGCGATGTAGCTAGTCGAACCCGATGGGCCGCCCCACGAGTTGCTCACAACGCGCGGCGCTTTGGAGCAGTCCTTGACCGTGCCGGCGGCGTTCGTGGGACACGTCATGAACTGGAAGCACGCGAGCAAATCGGACGTGAGGCAGTTGCTCGTGCGGCAGCCTTTGCAAGCCATCCACTTGGCACCAGGGGCGACACCAATGCCGTTGTCACCCGCAATCGAGCCGGTGACGTGCGTACCGTGGCCGTTGTTATCGTACGGCGCGGCGCGGTTCGCCTCGGGGTCAAACCACGAGAAGCCGTTGTTGAGGTAGCTTCCGGAAATGGAAGTGTGGGTGCCACGGGCACCTGAGTCGATGATACCGACGACGGCGTTCTGGCCAATGTTGCCCGTGGCCCACACGCCCTTGGCATTGACCTTGGTGACGCCCCACTCAGTTACCGTCGAATTGTCCACGGCTAGCGTAGAGGCTTCGGCGACAACTGGTGCGATCGGAATGACCTCTTCCTCGGTGATACTCGCAATGGAGGGGAGGCCAGCGAGCGTCTCGATGAGCTGGAGCGTCGCATTTTCAATGTAGATCTCGTTGGTGATCCAATAGCTCCTGGAGCGCGTGTACTGCTGCTGGGATGATTCCTTCACGAGCAACGACGCAATATCTTTCTGCGACGCCGCAGCGTTGCGCTCGAGGGTCTCGACGAGGCTGGCGATCTGCTGGCCACGCGTCGAGAACTGATTCTCCTTGATCGAGCTCAGGGCATTCGCCGTACCCTCCTGGAACGCGACAAAGATGTTGACCGTGCCTTGCTGACGCAGCTTACGGTGCACCGACGGGTGGACACGCGCGGCATCCGTTGTGCTGGCAAAGCACGCGGCAGCGAGAGCAGCGAACGAAGCGATCGTAGCAAAATTCATTGGGTTTGAAGAGGAGGGAGCTCGAGTTGGGAGGACCACGTAGGGGCTTGGAGGCGAATTGTGGAATGAAATCAAGGCTCCACTGGGTATGTAGATCCAAGAAGAGGCTCAGGGGGCAGCCACAAGTCGTGAGAGGCCTGCTGCGGTAAAGCATGTGCGATCACGAGAGCGTAAGATTATTGGATCACGGTGTGTCAAAGTGAACTGGATCTTCACCCTGATGGATCCGGTCGTGACTATTAATATACTACTACTCACGGTCAGTTACGCAAGATCCTCCATGTGGCGGCGCAGTCAACGTTCTCAGATGAAGATGACTGTGCCAGAGAATGAACAACCACACACTCAACAGATGCAGAGGCATTTTTGTAAGACCCGCTTCCGGAATTGACCGTGGAGACTTCAAAGTTGAGAGTCGCATCCCTACTTGATTGGCTAACCAAACATCAAACAGTGTTTTTTCTATCAATCATGGAGGGATAAATTTGATCTCTCTAGATGATGTGAACTGTTCGTTGCTGTAATTGGCTGACTCCAGCGACTTTCAGCTTTGAGGTCCTCGTGGGTCGATTCCGGAAGTGGGTCATAATACAATCACTTGAGTCGCCTCTGTACTGTATGCTGGTCACAGTGGAATCCTCCGTATCGTCACTGTTAGGAGCGACGGTGGACCATAGTGGATGGCACTCGTGCAAATAGTTCTGATCGCATCGTCCGTCCACTCTACGTGACCAATTGTGATGGCATCCATCAAATGATCCGTGAAGAACGGGACGAGTAGTCAAGTAAAGATCGTGGATACGAGCTCTCTTTCGTGTACTGTACTGAATTGTGTACACCCGTCATGCATGTCAGATAAGAGAAGTAGGGGCTGCATACAGTGGCGGATCTATATGTGTTGACTAAGGCGGCGGCCACTCAGCGATTTATGGATAACTGCAACTGATTCGTGATGCTGACTAATTTAGTCAGCGTCCGAATCAGTTGAAGTTTCATCTGCTTGTCGTAAGGCCAGGGCATCGATCACCTCATGGTCCCAATGTATCGTATGCGTGTTTTTTTCTGATAACCAACACCGTGTCATGGTCGCCAACTCGCGAACTTTGCGCAATCGCTACTGGTAGCTAAAGCACGCTGCCATCTCGTTACACAGCGCATGATCAATACAATACAGTAGTAAGAGCGTACAATACAGGGGATTGGAGACTATGGCTGCCGTACAGGAGATGAGTCTTCCTCGTCATGCTCGAGGTGGCGTTACTGGCGCAGGAAAGACCACAACCGCCGTGATGTTTACGAAGCTGCACCGGGTGAAGCGCAGATCGAGACAATGCCGCATGGCCAACGGAAGGTCTGCGGTTACTGGATCCACGTCGGCGTCGAAGTTCGGCAAAGAAGGGTGCGCGATTCCGCTTGATCTTTGGGTAGCTGCAACTCAAACTAACGTACCAGAACAAATGAGCGACACACTCGTTTCTAATCACAGTTCACAGTTTTATAATTGAAGGTAGCATTCACCAGAAATACAATCGAAGCAGATCACAATTTCATCATAATTTGCTTTACATGGAAAATAAACACCGTCTTTGAAGATACAACACTTGAAGATACAGTATGGGTACATTGCATCACAGCAAGCGACTGGTGATCTTGAAACGGTGCGGCTTGAGTGCCTGCCACGCAAGGTAAGCGACAACAGATTCACGGCAGTATACTTCTACTGTACCGACTGACTATACACCGAACCGAACGCTTGCCACAGACCTCTCGGGCACTATCAATGACAGCCCTTGCCACCGGCAAACGGCAGACACGACATCGACTCGTTCACGGCGAGCAGTGTCGAAGCGAGCGAGAGAGAAAAGAGCACTCCAAGCACCACAAATAAAACGATGGGAATCACAATGGTTGGATTTCCCCGCTCGGCGATCTCCCGCAGGTGGCGTTTCTGACGCGGCATGAACGGCAGCACGACGATCATCGTCACGATCAATATCCCATAGCGACCCAGATACTCAAACATCACATGCCACCGCACGGCTGGCGTATCGAGCGTGAGGTCCTCAAATACTGGATCAGAATGAGCAGTGAGAATACTGGTTGCGACGGCCGTCACAGTTTCGCCGAGGTTATATACGGTCGTGAGGAGTCCGTAGGTAACGGCCTCGTACCCCGGGTCGACGACCTCGACAACGAGAATGAACAGCGTGAGCAAGAGCATACTATTGCAGCAGCTTACGATATAATCCTTGATGGCAAATATCGTGAAGTTGCGATAGACGTCAAACGTTGTGAGCGTTTCGATAGGAATCATGGCGACGAGACCGACGCCGACGCTCCATACCAGAGTGCGCCGCCAGTTGCTGTTGGTCAACCACGCGAGGTAGAGCACCGCAGTGAGAATGTCACAGGTCACAAAGACCACGCTCAATATCTGAACTTGAATGCGCGTGACGTGGAGCCAGACGTAGGCCACACTGTTACTCTCTCGGATCTCGTAGGTCGTCCCGAGCTTCTCGACAAAACCGAGCACTGCAATCCGCCAGGTCGTTGGCTGCTGCATAATATGCCAGATGTGGCGCATCTGTGTTGAGAACCGCTGGGTGCTCGTGATGATCGGGTCTTCATTGATCCACCACACGGTGATGGCGATCCCAACGCCAGCGACCAGACTCTGGAAGGCAAAGACCACACGGATCGGCACGGCCACGGCAAAGGTACCAACAAATTCGGGGTTGTTGAACGCGAGCGCCATAGCCAATTGGGCCACGGGACAGCCAGCGAAGCGGGCGATAAAGTACACACACTGGACGCGACCACGCACGCGCTCGCCTTCACGCTGGGCACACTCGATCATCACACCCTCGAGCGACACGAGCGCGACCAGGTGCCCAAACTTGGCGAGCACAATCACCGTGACAAAGGCGCCACCGTGCGGGTCTGGCAATTCGTTCGGACCACGAAGGTGCGGCGCTGGTAAGTGGACACTGGCCAAGGCGTACATGAGCACCATGATCACGGCCCAACCGATGATCGTGTATGGCTTGCGGCGACGGCGATTGATCGGTACGCAGTCGGTAAGATATCCTGCAACAAACTTGAAAAGCCGCGGCAGATTGAAAATTGCAGAGGCGGCCGTGGCTTGGTAGTCGGTGTACCCAATGTACGAGAGTGACATGATAGTGGCGAGTCCCGTAAGCATGACATCGGCAAAGCCGATCAAGAACCAGTTAAGCAAGAGTCCGATAAAATTGCGACTGAATAGGTCGACGGGACCGCCGGGGTGGAGGGTACCAAAGGCGCTCGCAGACGCGTGGCCGAGCAGGGCAATATGCCTCTTGTCATCGTCGCTGAGCGTGGCTGACTCGGAAACCAATGATGCTGAGGACGGCAATGCCGTCGCTCTCTCGTCGCGAGTGTGGTGGCCGTGGGAAGAGTTGTGGGCGCCTTGTTTGATGTCGAATGAGTAGTAGATGCCGAGATCACATTCATCGTAGAGCACTATTGCTGTGGCATCGTTTCGCGTCGAAGAACTCAACGCAAAAAGGAAGGGACTCAAAAGCATCCGAAATAGATTGGTGCGTGCAGGATCCCTGTATACGTGCCACTCCGGCAAGTATTGAGAAGTGCGATATAGAGGATGTCCGTGAAAACGATAGAACCAAGGCCGTCACACGCCACACAATCTATCAGACCGCTGACTGCATTACGGAATGCGGTTTCTTGGCTCAGTATCTCTGGCCCTCCTTGCAGGCTATTTGACTTCTATGACAGAAGCGTATCATTTCCTCTCTGTTTCATTGAAACTATGAACTCGAACTTCTCACGACACGAGAGTAGACAAGTTGCAGACCCTTGCTTGGGGCAGCTAGATCTTCACTAACTAATACTAGTACCACATCATCATCATCATCTTGCCGTTTATAAACGGCACCACATCCATCTCATGCACGAGGCAGTGCTGATAGAATCAGTGCAGAGACCATCCAGATGAGCAAATACAGGAGGGGAGAACCTGGGAGCACACGTGGTGCCAGGTCACCTGGCTTCACGTGGCTGACTGCCACCTGGCCCAATGCGCAAGTGGATCTCCTTGAAGTTTCGATTTCCAATAGAGGGTACTTTACTAGAAAATTCACTGCGGCTGAAAAAGTCAAACTACCTAGTTCTGGTACTTAGCAGGGATGGCTACACATTCGAAAAGATCATCAGCGACAGAACTGGCAATCCGTCGCAGAAGCGATACAGTACAAAATGTTAGAACTTCAACCTTCAACTTCCTTGCATCTGCCAGCTTGTTACCTCCACCCACTAACCCACAGGCGGATGTCCGACTCCGCATCGCCGAGCTATTAGGCATACATTGCCGTGAACACGTGTTCACACCACACGGTTAGTCATCGCCGACGTTTTTCTGCAGCGAGTCGTCTTGGCATTCGCTGCTGCTATGGACGTACCCCCTCGCCGGCAAACACTCGTGCATTTGTACTGACAAGTTTGCCAAATCCATGACCGCATGACTGCAGCCCGGAAGCACCTACTGACAGCGCAGTATTGACCTCCGATCGAGCTGGCAAACGGCCGTGGGTAGTTACTACATCGACAACCCGTTATCGGTTCCCGTGCATCCCACCTGCAATTCTATACGCGTGTATTCTTCCAACACCGAGGACGAAAAGTGCTCATCCACTCGAACGCCACACTGAGCTGGCAATATCTCCCTCTCGAGATAGCATCGGCGAAAGTAGCGTCATCCCGTCAGTTTGTCTCTCCAGTTACTACGACGCCCGCTTTCGTGTCTGGTGGTGTCTCTTACCTATGGTCAATAAGTTCGACTTGTTCAGTTTTCAGTCAGCCAAGTCTGCCACCACGGTTTGCCGCCAAGTCGAGTCATATCGGCACGTTTTCTTTGAATGCCGTGTTAGCCGCCGCAAATGGCAACCAAATTCGATGCATGGAGCAGTGTGTTTCTTGGCCTCCCAGGGTGGCGACAAGTTCTGTTCGGATTTGATCTCAAGCTTCGCCGTCCACACAAAACCTACTCTAAGGGTGTCTCTGTTCTGTGGAACATCATTTGGGCAGTGAACTTCATACAATCAGGACGACACGTGTCGACTGGCAGCATCGAGACACCGACCATCCGCCAGTATCCGTATCAATTGACCGCATTGTATTCGTAACAAAAGCTCATAGGTGCTCGCTGGAATCCACTTCAATCGTCAGAGACGACGAATTCTCCAGGCTCATCTCACGTACATCTGCGGTATCGCTCATCTCTAATTGACAAGGCACCGCTTCCTCTCGCCATTATCAGTATAGAGTTGTATACTATCTAGACTGGTTAAGCGCAGAAGAGAAGTCAATACTACGTAAATCGTTTTACCCCCATTCCTTGCAGCCGTAGTCACCGAGAAAGATGAGACACGAAGAGCGTTCGACGTAAACATGTGTGCACAAAAGTGAACAGCGAAGAACATGGCATATGCGAGCATGGCGAGCAAATCTGACATAACCAAGATTGCGCTCCCATGTATTTCTACAGTATTTTCTTCAGACGTAGCTTCTACCGTGGCATAGACGGGAACGTGACGCGCATCGTCTCGGTACACTTTCTAACCACTGGAGTCGAGACTGAGACGAATACCCTGGGCTTTTCCCAGTTTTAGGTACAAACTCGCTTGGGTTCACTAACACAATAGTCTGATTATTGCATTCCAGTCTCGGGATCACAAGTGTGACGCTGGCTGTCACTAAATCGGAGTTTTCAACCCAGGTTCGCTTCCACCAGCACTCACATCTTCTACCACCACCACTCACCACGACTCTTCTCATGTACCCAACGTGTTCGAGCCGCGGCACTCCAATGTAGATCCAAGGGTGACCTCGGACAACAGAACACGACCCAATCATTCTTCAGTGTGCTTCGTGCCAATCCAACCTAATCTACTACAGACAGTATGACATCGTTCGCCACCATCGCCAAGCAAGAAGCTGTCGCCACTAAGGCTATCGAGTCGACCGACACGACGACCTGGAACGGCGCCGTGTCGCATTCGACGTCCGGTGCTGCACGGGTCGATTTCTTTTACGGCGCCATGCGGGGCGTTGCCAAAGCCCAATTCTTCTATCTCATGGACAAGTCGTTTGCCGAAGACGCGCTCCACACACTCAAGCTGATCGCCTACATCCGCGACTGTCGCGGCGGCAAAGGCGAACGCCAGCTTGGTCGCTTTGCCCTCGAGCGGCTCGCTGAGAAATACCCCCGCGAGCTACTGCACAACCTCCAGTTTTTTGTGGGGGACTTTGGTCGCTTTGACGATGTAATGGCACTAATGAACTCGCCCGTCGAGAAGAGCGCACTGGATTTGCTGGCCAAGCAGCTCGTGACCGACCTAAAAGTGTTACAGACGAGTGAGGACGTAGCTGAGGCGGTTGAGGGTGAAGGAGGTGAGACCTTAAAGAAGGCAGGCACACCGAGCATTTCGCTGTGTGCCAAGTGGGTGCCGTCCGAAAAAAAGGCACTGGATAAGAAGCTTCAGATGAACAAAAAGCTCAGTCGCCACATGGGGATCAAGCCCGCGCAGCTGCGCAAGCTGTATTTGTCGCCACTGCGCGAACGACTGCGGATCCTCGAGCGGTTCATGTGCACCAAGGAATGGGACGCTATTAACCTCAACGCCGTCCCGAGTGTCGCGATGCACATTCACGGCAAGCCCAACCACGCATTCGAGCGGAATCTCGGCGACAAGTTTACCGAGTGGAAAAGCAAGCTCGCCACGGGCAAGACCAAGGTCAATGCCAAGGCATTGTTCCCACACCAAGTCGTCGCCGAGTATTTGCACCAACGAGCGGCCGCAGATGAATTACTAGAGGCGCAGTGGAAAGTACTGATGGAGGAAGCAGCGCAGATGGGCGACCTCCGCAAGACGCTCGTGCTGTCGGACGTCTCAGGCTCAATGATGGGCCGTCCGATGGAAGTGTCGATCGCGCTGGGTTTGATGATCTCGTCGCTGGCGCTGGACGAGTACAAAGACCTCGTATTGACCTTCGAGACCACACCACAGTTCCACCATGTTGAAGGCGACACACTTTTTGCACGTGTCAAGAACCTTGCGCAGGCACCTTGGGGTGGCTCGACAGACTTTGCAGCGGCGTTTCGAGCCGTGCTTCGGGTGGCAGCAAAGACGAAGCTTGAGAAAGCCCAGATGCCCGAGCGACTGATTGTGGTGTCCGATATGCAGTTCAATACCGCGGACCGCAACTTTGACACCAACTACCAAGTACTTAAGCGCGAGTTTGAGGACGCTGGATACGACGTGCCACACCTCGTTTTCTGGAACGTGAATGGCGCAACGCGGGACGTGCCGACATATAGCGGCCAGGCAAAGGTGTCGCTCGTCTCGGGTTTCTCGACGGCGATCCTCAAGAGCGTACTCACCGGTACGGAGATCACGCCACTCCAGACTGTGTTGAACGTCGTGACCGACGAGCGGTACGACTCGATCACGTTGCCACCGTCGAGTGATGATGGAGACGAGGAGGACGAAGGCGTTCTACTGTGACGCGCAATCACACTTGAATTTATATTGTATGAAGGTGTAGCAACAGGAGGAAACATGAGGAAATTTATAGTACATGTACACGCGAAAGTTACATCACCATGCATGGCCAAGTGAGGTATTAGAATTTCACAAACCGACCAATTCATTCAAACTCTGTAGCGAGGCGCAAGCAGAAATAAACAAACACCTCTTTGATCTCTCCCACCCGGATACAGCAAGTGTGGAGCAGACCGTCGGCGATCTCAACCACAACTCAACCAGCTTCTTTGTCGAGCTTGTCGCGCTTAAGTAGTCGTGCGTCAGGTGATCTCTGGATCGTTAAGGTGTTTTTTATTTGAAAGTTCAGTGACTCGCACACATACGTAGGTGTGCGATGCCTTCCATTTCATCTCGCTGTGTCCGCAAAAGCTCGGCTTGATCAGCGCCACATCAATCCTGGCTATGCACCATACGATTTCCAGGTGAGCTTGACCTGATGCACATGATGATGCACATATCGGAACGATTTCTCACAGAAGACTCAGCGCACGGTAGAATTGCAAGAAGTAGTGAATGAAGAGGGAAATTGGTTGTGATGCACCGTGCCTCAGAGTTCTGGCACGGCCAAACTGAGCACGTCTGCTGGCTGTTAAGACCAATCAATCGGCTTGAGGCGGGTTTGCGTCCAACCTGATGAGAGGGTATGATTAGAAAATGCCGCGGGTGTAAATAGATTTCCAAGCAACACCCTGTATTCCAAGAACATGTCAAGTGGAATGATGGGTACCGTTTTACCAGTTGAGTGTGAGTAGACACCTTGTCTCAGTTAAACTGATCCGATCAGATATGGTACATATCGAAGCCAATGGGCGTGCACCATATGCGGAACGTGCTTGGAATCAGAGTAGAGAGTGGTGGTCGCTCACAAGCTCAATCGAGTGAAGGTCGTTTGGATACTTTTCTCTAAAAATGGCCTTGATGCGATCATTCGCGGCCTTGCCTGCCTCCTAATGGCTCATTTCGCGATCCTCTCTCCTTACCATACCTATTCATTTATGCACTATGTTTGCTCCGATCCCCAGCTTCCTGTCTGCCATGCCACCTCGCCCAAAGGCCGTACCTCACTCGCCGACCGCCAGATTCTCGCCCCCCTCACCCCCAGCCGCCTACTACCCTTCATCGCCCACGGCTGCCTATTATCCGCCATCGCCGACAGCCGCGTACTTCACTCCGTCTCCAACCCCATTCAACTACTCGCCATCTTCCCCAACTCCACCTACTTCCCCCCTGTCCACTCGCTCGTCGCTATTTGCGACTAGTCCTTCTTCGATCCCCAGCTGTCCGTCGTTGTTCTCGCATACCTATGCCCAAGCACCACCCACGTACTCCCCCACGCACTTTCCCGCGACCGCGCCAACGCGCCATGCCATTGTACTCAACTGGGAGGACGTACTTGCACCAATAACGCTGTTGACGCAGCGCGTTGGCCTACAGCCATCCCACATGGCCATGGAAAACGCGCGCGCACTGCTCGCCCAAGATACCTACCTCCAGCAAGCCCTCGCGTCGATCGAAGAGCAGACCATTGCGCTGCTCACGACCGCTGCACGCCTCGGCGTGGTGTTTGTCCTTACCGACAAGAGCCTCGCGTACATGGAAGCGACTTGTGCGACTTTCTTTCCTCGGCTCGCGATCTTTCTTCTCCAGGCCAATTTGTTTCCAAGTCACTCCCACCGCATCCATGTCGTCGCGCCGCCGCCACACCTTTCGTCCCCTATGGACATTACCCACTGGAAATCTGCTTTCTTCCAGAGTATCTGCATCGACCAGCTCCAGCGTGACGCGCTCCACGCCTACAGCCTCATCAATGTCAGCGCGTCGGACCGCGACGCCCTCACGTGTGTCGGTGCCGCCCACCGAGCGGCCGCCTCACTCGCGGTTCCCAAGTGCATCGAGGTTTCGAGTCACCCACAGTCCCTTGAAACATTCTTTGCCCAGCTCCAGACGCTCCACCGATACCTCGGTGTCGCAGCCACCCACAAGAGCGCCTTCTCCACCCGCCTCTAACTTATCATCCCACATTATTTATTGCAGCACGCTAATAGACGCATTTCTTCACATTACACCAAGCACTGTTTACGCATAGTAAATCTTTCTGACTACCTGGGCATCTCCCTAAAACAAGGCAGTAGCCACAGTCACGGCGAACGTTGCAACGACCACGCTCGCCATCGACGAGTATCCGCTGCGCGAGGCACTGGACATGCCGCCAGTGTTGGAAATGCTGTTTTTCTTGCTCACGGGTGAGGGCGTCACGGCCTGGGACTCGGACTTTTGCACGGGCACGTCGTCGGTGTCGGCGTCGCCCGCGGTCTCACCACTGGCCGGCGTCGTCGTCGCGTCCTTAGACGGCACGACATGCACCAAATCTTCACTATAGTCGGAGCTGACTTCGGCGACGACGTCCGACTTGTCGCCGTGCAGAACTGAGAAATCGAGCACCCCCGTTTCCTGTGGCGTGGGCTTGTTGTTGTCGTCGGCGACGGCGTCGCTTGTGTCGTTGGTCTTGGGCGCCGGTGGCGTCAGCGTTGCTGGCGGCTTTTCCGTGATACTCGCCGGCGGCTTGTCGGTAATGGTCGCAGGTGGCTTGTCGGTGATCGTCGCCGGCGGCTTGTCGGTCGTGGGCGAAGGCGCCGTGGTCGCTGGTGCCTTTGTCGTTGCAACAGGCGTTGGCGAGGCCGTGGTCATTGTTGGTATTACTGTCGTTGGCATTGGCGAAGGTGTGCGCGTGCGCGCATTCGGGTTCGTGGACATGTCCCCACCTGCCATGGGCGGTCCAGCGTCCGTGGAAGCTGTCGCAGGGCCACCGTCGGCGTTCGACGCAGGGCGTCCGGCATTCGGGTTGGTCGACGAGGTCGAGCCGGACATGGGCCCGCCATCCTGCGTCGATGCGCTTTCGGTGCGCGGCGAGCGGTTGTTGGGGTTCAGCGAGTTGGCGCCGCCGGTGGCAGGCCCGCCATCCAACGCATGGACATTTGTAGTGGCCGTGAGCGCCACAGCGACGACGCAGATGAGATGGAAAAGCTTCATGGAGATGAGGGGATGGAGAAGGAGAAGGGGTAGAGTCGCTGGTCGGAAGCGTGGGAGAAGAGATCACCTCGTGCGAGTCGTACTGCGTGGAGAGAGGGAGGGGGAATGAAGGCGTTGGTCCCACACGCCCTCCGAGTGGCCCAGCGCCAAGGCAGCGCGTCTCTGCATGCACTCCATTTTGGCTGGGAATTCAAGCTGCACGACCTGTGCCGTAGAAATGGGGCATAAAAGCTGGTCGGGCACGTGTCCTCCAGTCCAGCTGGTGGAATGTTTCCGACTCTCGGGTGTGGATAATGATGCCAATAATTTCGTCCAGTGGAAAATGTTAGGGAAAGCATGCCTCGCGCTGTGCAATTATTGGCGACGTCATGTGGCCCTCATACAGTCCACATGCGACGTGTTGCGTGAACACAGCTGGATGGGTGAGTGAGAAATGAACTACAATTTCTGCGAGGTACGATAAAACCGGTACTCATCGTATTCGAGAACATCTACCGGTACATATCGGTACCCTGTCTGTTGAACCGGTTTCAATCGACTGATCCCTCCCCGTGTCATTTTGCAGGCTCTGTGACGGTCAAACGGAGAGCCTCTAAACAAGGGACCTGGAGACGACAAGAATGCTGCTCCCTGTATCTCAGGACGAGGCGCGCGCTCTGGACTCGATGCCCGTGGGCAAGATCACTGGTTCGAGAGGTTCATCGTCGGGCATCATGGACACGCAACTGCCACTCTCCGATGTGCCGTACAACGCGCGATCGAAAGGCATCAATGGCGGTCGCGGCAAAAAGAATCGACGCTTTGGTGGCGGCAGCGGGCCTGGCGCCCAGGTGTTCCGCACGTGCTCGGCGTTCCCCGAGTACTTTGCGCGCGTATTGGATTACCGGCAGATGGACCTCGATGCAACATTCTATCAGATGGTCACACTCTGCGTGCAGCCTGCGAAAGTGTACAAGAGCGCGTACTACCGCAAGCGTGCGTGCTCTCTAACGGTCGTGTTTACGTGACGCGAATGGTGCTCGGCTTATCGTATCTTGTATGTATTTCACAGAAACGAAGAATCGATGGGCGCGTGATGATCCTGCGTTTGCTGTTATTCAGCTTCTCTTTTTGCTGGTGCGTGTTCTCTTGCAATTCGTTTGGGCATGGACATCACCTCATGCGATCGTATTCAGGTGGCGACCGTGGCCTGGGCCGTAGCTTTCAAGGTAGACAAGATCTCGTCGTATCTGTCCCTGCTCTTCCACGCCGTCGTGATCGAATGGCTCGGCTTCGGACTTGTGATTGCGACGTTCGGGTGGTGGTTAGCCAACCACCATCTTCGCTTGCGTGGAAAGTAAGTGGCCGGTCCATATTCCCTGGGATTACGTGGAATTTCACTGACTAAATGACCTAATCCGCAGTCAGGGCATTGGCGACACGTTTTTCGTCGAGCAGCGCGTCGAGTGGCAATTTGCGTTCGACATCCACTGCAACTCGTTCTTTGTGCTCTTCCTCTTCCTATACGTGCTTCAGGTAAGTCTACATGCCTGACCCCTTTGTGACTCGTCGCTGACGATCTGCAAATTGGCTCAACCATAGTTTCTGCTGGCGCCGGTGTTAGCGTCCGAGTCGTTTTTTGTCTTGGTACTCGCAAACACTCTGTACTCATTAGGTTGGGGACTGTATGTGTACATCACGTTCCTCGGTTATATGGGTACGTCGGCGGATTGCATCTCGATACTGTGCTTACCCTGGCTCATTCTCACGTGCATGCAACACTCTACAGCTCTGCCGTTCCTCCACAAGACGGAGCGGTTCCTGTTCCCGATGGTTATTATTGTCGCGGTGTTTCTCTCCTCGCTACTGCTCAAGGTCATCTTTGGCTCGACATCCAACTTTTCCCACATCTCGACCCGTTATTATTATTCGACGTGAGCACGATTCCACTCGCTTTCCATTCGCTTTTCGAAACGAGGGGTCATCGGCCTTCCTAGCCAAGCTCACATGACCATTGACATCCATAATAACCACCCTAAAGTCGAAGTCGTGTCGCAATATATAGAATCAAGCATCGCTGTTGTTGCTGCGTTCTCTCTCCATCATCTGGTGGATTCGGCGAAGTTCACTGAATCGCTCGAGAATTTCTTTCTCCACACTCTCAGCTTTCTCCGGTCGACCTAAAGCTATCACCTCGGACGCGTAGGCCTTGCGCGTCTCAACTTCACCGAGGACACTGTCGTACAATTCCTGCAGTTGTTCCAGCCGATTCTTCGGCTGGCGACCGACCCTCAACGCCTTTTCATGCAATAGCTCGCGACCGAGAAGATCTGTTACATTCACAGTCACCAAAAGATTAGCGATACTCATTGCAACCTTCGTACGATGGCAGCCGAACGTGCCAGATCCAGGAAGCAGCTCGCGGGGTAAGATTGTCCCCGCCGTGTACGAGAACACTTGCTGGAGCTTCTCCTTTTCTTGGTTGGGCTTCTTACTATACCATGCAATTACGATTCATCGTCAGGTAATGAATAGGCTCACTGATCAAAGTTAATGAGTGACGAACCGAATGCAGCTCGAGCGATACGCGTCCATGTGTCGCTTGATCTCATTGATCTCCTTCTCAATCTGACTGTATGGCTTTCGACGTCCGACTGCATAGTCGATCGGATGTAGCTGCATCACCATGGTAGGTTAGATACATTCTCTCGCGGAGAGTCTTGTGCTGTAACAAACCTCAGGTCGATCTCCTTTGTGCTTGGAGAACGATGGCGCCATGATGGCACGATCCGACACTTTTGACGCCAAGTGTTGGGTACGCGCTTCGGCACCCGCCACGCCGCCGCCCGGAATGAACGGCGTTGTCAGATCACGTGTCTTTGTCTTGGGCTCTGTCATGAGTAGGCAGTTATTAGATGGGATCTCTACCTATCAACGAGCCCTGTAAATCAGCAGGCACGTACTTGGGTACACAATCTTAGGTTTTGCATTCCCACAATACAACTTCTTGAGCAAGCGACCAGCCTCGGTGTCGCTACCAAAAGCCCTGGCAACACAAGCAACTCAGTATTCTGGCGATCACAACATCGACGTGACATCTCTGCACACTCACTTCCACGCTTCCGTGCAGTCCGCCGCGGTGCTGAGATATTGATCCATGCGCCATGTTAGTTCATGCTGCCTCCATACAGTATGCGACATATATCATAGTTCTCCACGGTACGTACGTTGCATTGTCTCCAGTGCTCTCCTCCATGTTGCTCGGTTCTTGAGCTTCTTCAATTCTTGACTCAGTACTTTTGAGTCAAGACCTGAAGCAGCTGAAGCGGCGTCTCAGCGACGGTTTCGTCTGTTTTTGGCTACACAGTCCCGTGTTTACTTCTGTTTTTAGGAACACATTGCTCCCAAATGGCTGTTCGACAGGTCAAACAAGGGACAACTGACCATCATTCCGACAGTGGAATGCTGGCTGACGGAAACCACGAAGAACGCGGCAAAAGGCAACCAACGAGAGAAACCCAGGTCGTGACGCATCTCTGTGCGCATCTCCAGTGCGACACATCGACGGCGTCCACATCAAAGTGACGGTACTAGAGCCTACAGAAGGTACGGCGCTCGTGTTCTCCTCGCCAGTACACATCGATTGAGCCGTTTGTCGAAAGAAGTGGTCAAGAACAACCTGCCCATTTAGTTAAAAAGGGAAACCAACAACATACCATGGAGTCCCTAAGACGCCTCACCAGCTCCATTTTTGACGGCGAGTCGCGCTTGAGTCTTCGGCGACGCGGAAGTCTCACCGATGGCATTCTGTCGCCTACCTCCGAGGCCGCTGCGTACGCCGCGCAACGCTTTGCTCCGTCCGACCTCGACCTCACTTTCATTACCAACCGCCTTATTGTCATGGGCTTTCCTGTGCAAGGCCCGACCGACAAGAAACGCAACCAAAACAACATTGATGACCTCGCCGAGTACTTGGAGATTCACCATAGCAACCAGTACATGATTTTCAACTTGAATTCGCTTGAAGACGACGTCTCGACGCTTGTGCATGCCCAAGACCTCGATGCATTTATTTCGTCCGAGCCATCGACATCCAGCAACATGGCGATCACGGCTAGCGGCAGGAACCACACAAGCGTGATCGCAGACAAAGTACGCCAGCAAATGGTCGAGTTTGCCTGGGAACGCGACGGCATGAAGGCCCACACGCCGCCGTTCGACCACATTTTCCGTATTTGCTATGCGATATTCGCGTGGCTGTCACTCGACGCGTCCAACGTGGCGCTGATCAACTGTCAGACAGGCAAGACACGCAGCGGTATCGTCGTGGCAAGTTATCTTCTCTATGCACGGCTCGCGGATGATCCGATTGAAGCATTTGTTGAATTCTACAGAAAACGATGGGACATGAGATCACTCACGTCTGATGCCATGCGGCAAAAGACGCCTCAATCGGTTCAACGGTTTCTGACGTGTTTTCACGACCTCATCGATAACCAGCGCATTCCAAACGACAAGCCACTTGTGCTACGAGGCATTATTATCCGTTCCGTCCCGGTCGAGTTTCAGCCTTGTGTCCAGATTTGGGACGACAACCGACTCATCTTTTGCACATCCGACGGACCGCAGCAGGGTGATCAGTCTCAAGCCCAGGAGCGACCAGCGATTGATTGGGAATCCGAGGAAGGTTGCCTCGCGATCCTGTGGGATGATGGCTTTGATCTTGATGGCGGATTCTCCATCATGTGTTCGTTCGGGGATGAATACGACATTCACGAGTCCAATGTCGATCCTTCGACCAAAGTTTTGTTCCGATACGCCGACTCAACGTGGTTTCTCGCGCCAGGATTGATCACGCTCGGGAAGTCGAAGCTCGACATCATGAAACAGTATGAAGAAGCGTTCAATGACGAGTACTTTGGGCTGGATCTTGTGTTTGTGGAGAGCAAGAAACCAAAACGCAAAAAATTACCGATCGACTTCACCGGCAATGCTGCAGTTCGACAAGGCGTGGTTGAGATCACAAAGCAGCACGTGGTCCTTCCGGATCCAGGAATGCACTCGAATTTTATGAAGATGGGCTTCAGTGACGCTGCGACGACATTCGCCCTGCAGCGGTCTCAAAATGCACCGAACATTGCTCTCGACATACTTCACTCCAGTGTGATATCGACTTGCTTTGGCCAGGTTTCCAAGCCACCTGACCGCACTAGTCCAGCGCTTCCCTCGTACTCATCGACGTCGATTCTTGGGAAACAAAGTCTCCATGGCGACAAACGTGAAGCATCCCAAGCTTTCGTACGTCGCCAATCAACAGCAGAGATCGCAGCACTTCAGTCCCAACGAACTCGACACAACACCCCAATTGCCGAAGTCGCTGCGGTTTGTTTCGTGTGCAAGGACGACGATTACATGATGCGACCGCAGATTGTACGATGCACTGGTCCTTGCGGAAGTTTTTATCATACCACATGCGTGGGGTTGAAACGGATCCCCTTCGGCCTCACGACGCTGAGCGACCGAACGAATCACAACGTGTACGTGAAAAAGTACTTCAACGCGTGGGAGTGCAATTCATGCGCGGCTGGCCAGCAGGATGCGAGTGAGTCCAAGCAAGCCTATATGTCTCCACAAAGTGCATCGTTCCTACCGCGTCAAGTGCAAACGAAGCCTCAAGCTGACCCTACTCACACTACAGTACCTGGTGCGCAACAATCGCGCGTGGAGGCGTCCGCCTTGGCATCGACGGGGGCCACCAATACTGCTGGTGATGGACAAATGGACAAACTCAAGGAGTTTCTTGCTGTAAGCGGGGTGTCGGTTGAAGACCTTCTTCGAGCTGCAACAACTGCGAATGTGACGATCTATCCGCCTACTGGTGCAGCAGAACCTGCCGATGCTGAAACGCCTGTTGGTCCCGGATCTGGTGCATTGCACAAGCTTTTTCCGTCTGAATCAACTAACGGTCATGGAAATCCGCAAGATTCTGCTCCAAAGCAATGGTCGGACCGAGAGCAGAAGGTTGGGTCGTCTCGCTCTGTGCCGTCAGACGCCACTCGTGAGGGAGCTGGATCAGCGCCGACTACAGCGGGCGCTCTAAGTAATAATTCTTCCCTCGTGGCTGAGATCGAATCGGGTTCAAAACAGAAAGGTGACAAGTTGTCTACCATCACGGCTGAGATGAATCGCACACCAAAGGAATCCCCGTCAGTTGCGTCATCAGCAACAAGCTCTATTGACCCGAAAGCGGCTTTACTCGCGCAGATCGCGGCTCGGTCTCAAGCAAAGTCACACGAACCTCATGGTGGTCTCCAGTCTCCTAAAAACGGAATAGCTTCAGAATCAGTCGACGCCCCACACGAGCAATCGTCGAGTGATTCCATGAAGAAATACCAGCTCATGCTGCAACGAGGTGTGCCATTTGAGGCGGTGCAGAACTGCATGACAAAGGATGGTGTTGATCCATCAGGCCTCCTAGCTCTTCCTGTCGCAGCCAAAAGCGAAGAAGATGAAGAAAAGCCGACGGAAACTTCAACTCGAACCAAGTTGAAGGATATGAAAGACTTCAGCAGCTACTTCAACATGCTACGAATCGGATGCCCGAAGTCCGCTGTGGCTCAGAAGATGATGATGGATGGCGCTGATCCTGTCGTGCTTGACCTCGGCCCTGATGCTGTTTTTGAGGAAGTGAAAGACAAAATCAAGATCTCGTCGTCGTCCGAGGCATCGACACTGCAAGACGATATCAAAATTGTGAAGAGTCACAAGAAAATGCCGAAGGTGAATGACCCAGTTCAATTGTTGCCGCCACCTCAACAAGAGGAATCAGCATCCTCGCCGAAGGAAGTTGCGCTGAAAGATCATGATGAGTACGCGAAATATTTTAAAATGCTCAAGATGGGCCTCCCAGAGGATGCCGTCCGGCACAAAATCCAGCGTGACGGGCTCGATGTCCGTGCACTGGAATTAGGTGGTGATGCGCCGTACTCGAAATTGGCTGAGAAACCTGCAGAGGTGAGGCTCGCAGACGACCCCGTCTACTCCAAGTTCTTCAAGATGCTCAAGATGGGATTACCAAAGGATGCTGTTCGCCACAAGATGGAGATGGAGAGTGCCGATGTGCGGGCCTTAGAGCTTGGCCCAGATGCTTTTGTGTCGCAGCTGGCTACTACGAAAGCTCAAAGCAGCAAATCCGCTACGACAGCCTCAGTGAAGCCCAAAGTGCGTCGAAAAAAGTTGCACTGGCAGCCCATTTCGGATGACCGACTGAGCGGTGCCAACCGACAGACAATCTGGGAGGACAAGGATGACGACGGCGTCGACTTCGCCATGGATATGGATGAGATTGAGTCTCTCTTCTTTGCGAGCAGCGATTCGGGCAAAAAAAAGATATCAAGCGGTCAAGGCAAAGCAATGAAACGCAAACAAAGCGTGACGCTTATCGATGGAAAGCGTGCAATGAACGCAGCGATTTCGCTGGCTCGTGTCAAGCTCAGCTACGTCGAGATCGCCCACGCGATCTCCGTCTTTGACGCAAAAGGCTTGACCGTTGAACAGCTTCGAGGCATTCGGGAGTCCTTGCCAACGCCAGAGGAGGCTACGCTGGTGGCCAACTACAGCGGCGATGTGACGATTCTGGGAGAAGCCGAGAAGTTTATCATGGAAATCTCCAAAGTCAAGCGCTACACGAGGCGTGCGGAATGTCTACTGTTTCGGATATCCTTTTTGCCACGACACGTAGAATTGAACGTCTCACTGGGCAATCTGATCGACGCATGCCAGCAAGTGAAAGAAAGCCGACTCTTGAAGACCATGCTCGGCATGGTGCTCAAACTGGGCAACACACTGAACGGCAGTGGAGATGACAATGAAATCCGTGGGTTCACTGTCGATTCACTCCTGCGACTCGGTCACACCAAGGCTGTGAACCAGAAAACGACTGTGCTTCACTACCTAATTCGCTTGCTGAAGAAAAACCACCCGGCTGTTCTTGACTTTCAGAGTGAACTGAAAAGCGTGCCGCTGGCCGCCCGTGAGTCTTTCGAAAGTGTGGACGAGGACTTTGGGAAACTTCAGTCGGGGCTAACGATGCTCTCAGAAGAGTTTCAGGAGCTGCAAAAGGTGAGCATATGCGATGAAGCAGAGGAGGAGGATATTTGTTCGACTAACTCTTGACATAACGGCTATAGGATGAAGTGAATTCTCGGGCTCGCGAAACGGTTGCTTCACTGCAAGGAGCTGTGGAAGACATTGGAGGGCAGATGGAACTTTTGGATCAGCGTATCAAGCGTGCCCGCGACGAAGTCCAAAGCGTACTAGAGTATTTTGGTGAAGATCCTGCCAAGAATCTCTCGTCGTTCTTCACGACGCTAGCCTCGTTCTGCTCGATGTTCGATACGGCGCGCAAAGAAGTCGACGCGACCGATGAAGCGCAACAGCGAACAGAGCGCATGAAGATGCGCCGGAACGCCAGTTTGCGGCCGAATCCGACAGCGAACTCTTCCGTGCAACGCATCCGCATCGATCGAGATCGAGCGACGAGTGAACGCAGTTTGCTCAGCGAGCGAGCGACTCCTCGGATCTCAGAAAACGAACTGTAGTCATCACCTCTCAAACCGTGAGCACCACCGGAAGTGTGAGGAGGTATGTATGAACGCGACGTCCGAGTAGCAGCGAAGGCATTTTGTGCCCAAATTCTCACCTTGAGACGAGATGAGGTCGGATCGGAATTGGAATCGGGCAAGTACCAGCGGGGAATTTTATAATTTACACTTAGCGATTTTCAAGCCGCGCGGTTCGTCTAGGGCCCGGCGACATTTGCTTCGTTCCTCAAAGATCGACAGTATGCTTACCGCCAGCCCGCACCATTCCACTTGGGTTTGTTCGGGCCTGGCGACGGCGCAGTTCGCGCAACTCGCGTCATGGGCGACGCAATTCCCGAGTAACTGTGTCGAGCTGCAACGCGAGCGGCAGGCGCCGGCCTACACGATACGATTCACATCAGTACCAAGCTTGTGAAGAGGAATAAAGCGACCTACGACTTACACTCGACCGGCCGCCATCGGAGTGCGTAGCATAGAGTTCGGTTGACGTGGTGGCAATGCCGAGAACGTAGAACCACCTTGCTGTGTGCTAGGCTGGAGAAGCTGCACGCCGCCAACGCGTGGGATTGTTCCGGGCGAGAGGTCAAACGAGACTTGCTTGGATCCGCCTGCTCCAGAGACTCCGACGTCGGGTTGAGGAACAAACTGATGTGGCTCCAGCGAGAGCCGCTGCTTTTTCAAAATACTACAATCATCACACTGTGAGCTTTGGTATCCCAATAGAAACCACAAAACGAGATAAAACGTACCTTCGCACTTCGGCCGGCGTCGCCATCTTTCGCTTGGCCCCCGCGTGGGCCGCCACGCGAAGAGGCGATCGTACGGACTTGCGATCGCTGTGCATCATCAGACTCAGTCGCCGCGCACGGCGCACCGGCGTCGCCATGGTCTTGTCCGTCGGAGCTGGTGGCAGGGAGGGCACAGCGGGTGAGCGACTGCGCATGATGTTTTCCGAAATGTTTTCTTGCCCACCGGCAGAGGCTTGGGGATGACGCGGTGGCTGCGCTCCGATGGACGGTCGAAACGATTCCCTATGAGGATATCCACCTTGAGGTCGGCATAGGAAGTCAAGGTCACAACGATAAGCAACGTACTTTCGAGCGTATAAGCTCCAGCGCCGCGTTGCATAGGGCTGCTCTGGCGTCCCTTGGAGGCGCGATGACGAGATGGTCGAATGCTGATGGCTGGGTGGAAAGCCGGAGACCTTGGACGGCGTCAATGGTCCCTGTGACTGGGACTGGGACTGGGACTGTTTTCCTTGGGGGGTCGTGGACCGTCCTCGCTCGTCGTCTTTGATGCGTCTCCGATGGTCGTCGTGCCGGTATTCTTCCAGTCGCTTCTCGTACTTGCGACGCAGCTCTAGCTCGGCGGCCAATTTGTCTTGCAGCGCTTGCAGCTGTGCTGCTTGTGTCGCGATCTACAGAGCGAACGCCATATACAAATGAGTGACACGAGCCTCCAACACCAAGGAGTATCGTAAACGTACCGTGCCCTGGAGCCGACTCATTTCTTGGCGCTCACTTCGTCGCTTGCTGGTGTTGTGCTGATGGTTGATGCGTGCAGCAAATTTAAGGGTGTTGACGGTCTCACTTACATCGTTCGCCGTGGGGCTCACATGCACCAGCATTAGCGTCTGTCCGTCGACTGCGCCGAGTGACTCTTGCAGCAAATGCGTGAGCTTGGAATTACGATACGGTACGTGCTTGTCCTTGGCCAGCAGGGCCGACAACACATCGCCGATTGCTGCTAGTGATTTGTTAATGTGCTGAGCCTCTCGAATCCGCTGACCCGAATCAGCCGACTCAGTTCGGAGGAGCCGCTCCGAACCGGCGAGATCGACCGACACGAACCGTCCGCTTTCGATCTGCCCGTCCACATAGCTGCATCTTTGGACATCGATCATCACGACACAGTGTGAGCGGCTGCTGTGGTCATAGTCGTGGTCATCTCTCGCACTCCCACTGGACGCTGGGTGGACCGTGCGATGTCGCTCGCCTGTCTGGATCACGTCCAGTACGTCGCGTGCACTCTGGACGGCGACAGCCTCGACGTTCCGGAGATAGACACCACGCTCGCCATGGCGGATCTCACCCAGCGGTCGGCGCGATACAAATCCTGGACCGTGCGTGGCACCAGCATTGGTCTGGAACGGCATGAGCATAGAACTGCTTCCTATACTGCTGCTGCTGTTGGGACTGCAGCTCTTGTCTTCAGGCCCCAGGAGGTCGTATATTTCTTCATTGTAGATCTCGACCATTTGAATGGTGATAGTAAACGCATGCATGTGCTGCTGTTCCTGTACGAGATCAAAGATCGTCTCGGCCGCACGGCCAACGAGCCCACGATCATTGTCACTTCCATGGATCGTCGTGGTTTTGCCAGCGCCAGTCTAAAATGGTAAAAAATAATTCATTAGTGTCATCACCATGCGAGCATAACTTCCTCGTGACATGTACCTGTCCGTAGGCAAAGACGCAGGAGTGGTGGCCTTCGACAGCCGATACAGCCATTGGCTGGATCTCTTTGTAGAGCGTTTGCTGCGTCACGTCGTCGCCAAACACACGCTCACACGAAAAGCTCTTGGTCGCCGTCTCGCTGCCATTCGCTGACGTTGAGGAGGAGGACGATGACGGCACGACCACGTGAATGTCTTGCTGGGATGCGACACGCACAGCCACCGAGCGGGTCGAAGGAACAACATCTTCATCGGAAGGCTGCAGCGGCCGCACGCGGCAGAGCACGCGCACAGCGCCTTGTAGCTCCAACGTCTTAGCCTGTGCGCGGCGGCGTGCGCGGCGCTCGTGGTCGAGTGCGAGCGCTGCTGCCCGCTCGCGGTCCCGTGATACCGCAAGCGCCGAGAGCAGTTCGCGACCAAGCACGCCAAAATCGCGGCTGCAAATGCGGAACGAGAGCGCGACGTCGCGTTTGAGCGAGGCCAGTGACGTGCGGATCTGCGACGCACACGCGAGCGAGAGCTCAGCGGCCTCGGCGCGCGACGTCATGAAGAAAGAAGAAGATAGAAAGAGGAAGAGGAAGAGGAAGAGGAAGAGAAAGGGTCTGTCTCCTCACTCACTCAATGGGATCCTTTTTTCTCGGAACAAATGGGCGGCAATTGACCGCGAATATTCAAATCAGGAACAGATACGAACCGGTTAGGAACGTTCTTAGAGTCATCACCCAAGTAGCCGAAAATGGGTGATTGGGTGTTAGAAGGGTAAACAAGTTGAGGTGGGTGATTGGGTGATTACCGTAGCGGTTTCCTTTTGTTTGCGGATTCTGTTCTCGCATTGGATAGACTCGACCACAGAGGATGCGCTGATTATCCGGAGCGAGCGGACCCACTGGCGCAAATTATCCGGACAATATCTTGCAAAATGTATTCGCCACGTCATCCCTCCTCGCCCTCACAATGGTGGTCACTCTCGAGAGGGGATGGGCACACTCACACAACGAAGAGCTCTCAAGCTTGCAGCCACGTCCGGCGGCGAAAAGCTCACCTTCCCCTCCCTCTCTCAAGACCGCACGGCAAGGCGGCTAGCTGCGTGCCGACGAGCTCACCTCACCTCACTTCCGCTTCCGCCCTCCTGTGGATGCGCTCACCGTCCTCTGCGCAGTGGCAACTCCTCGTCGTCGCCACCGCCGCCGCTGCCTGCACGCTCACGACCGCTGTGCTCTACCTCGCTATCCACGGCCTTCCCCCCCAGCAGCAGCACCATCACCACCGGTCCAAAGCCACTTCGTCCGCTGCGCGCACTCGTGTCGAAGAAGCATCTTCGGTTGATCCTCTCTCGGTTAGTACGCCTACTCAAGAAAAGCCAAATACCATGGGCGAGAAAGGTGCGTTTCTGATCGGCGCATTCTATAGTGGAGCGTGTCGAACGAACAATTTGTTAATGACTTGTTGGTGTTTGTTTGCCTAGTCGTGTACCTCAACAATGCCGACATGTGTTTTGACTATGTCGTGGGCAAAGACGACGTCGAGGAATTTGAAGACGTCAAGGTCGTTGCCAAAGAGATTTGCCCCGGCTGGGAGACTGCTGCGGACGACGAGATCTCGGTCAAAATCGTCAGCGGTGGCATTACGAACCGTCTCTACCGCCTCACGTGGCAAGACAAGGGTTCGGTGCTCGTGCGACTCTATGGCGACAACACGGAAGCGTTTATTGACCGCAAAGTCGAAAACAGTACGTGTGCTTATACCACGGCGAATGGGTCTGGTCAAAAGTGCCTGACGGACTGATTGTATACTAGTGCTGTTTGCATTGCTCTCGAAGCACGGATTTGCACCGACGTACTATGGTCGCTTCCAGAACGGCCGCATCGAAGGATGGATGGAAGCACGGCCGCTTGAGCCTGAGGAGATGGGACAGGTACCGCAGTCTCTCTCTCGCAAATTCGATTGGGTTGTCCTCATCCTCTGTGCCTATAATTTTATAGTCAACACCGGTCGACTTCCTCTCGCTGGTCGGCAAAGAACTGGGGATTCTCCACCAGTTTGAAGTGCCACTGGACAAATCCAAGCCCGTGCTGTGGGCGAAAGTCGACCAATTTGAACACCTCGCGGCCGATATCAAATTGCGCGACCCAGTCAAGCTCACGCAATTGCTCGAGCTCGATCTGCCGACCATGCGTGCCGAACTCCAGTGGCTCAAGTCCGTCTTACCTTCGGCTTTGAACAACGACGGCCACGATTTGGTTGCGGCCTTGGACGACGCCGATGAAATCACGAAACAAGCGTTTACGTTTGCCCACGAAGTCGTGTTTTGCCACAACGACGCGCTCAGTGGAAACATCCTCTACGACGACAGTTGGGACCGCGTCCAGATCATTGACTACGAGTACGGCGGCTACAATTTCCGCGGCTTTGATTTCGCCAACCACTTTTGCGAGCACTGTGGCTTTGAAATGGACTTGGGGTTGTACCCCGACCCCGAGCAGCAGTTTCGGTTCTTCCGCGCCTACATGCAAGTCAAAGCCCCCGAGCTCCTCGCAACGTTGGAAACCAACAAAGAGTCGAAAGCGTTTTTCCACGCGCTCTATCCGATCGTGAACCGCTACGCTTTGGCGTCGCATTTGTTTTGGGGCTTTTGGGCCGTGGTCCAAGCGGCCCACTCGAAGATCGACTTTGACTTTTTGGACTATGCTCAAAAACGGTTTAGTACGTTCCGTTACCACCGTGCCTTCTTCTTCCCGACGCAGTAGAGACTCGGTGTGTCTCTATGGACTGAGAATGGAGGAGGACGGCGTCGTGCGTCTCACGATCAAAACGTTGTTTACAAAGTGTGCTTGTTTTTTCAAAAATAGAAACGCGTAAACCCAAAAAGCATATTTTAGGCTACCTCTTGTCTAACGTTTTCGCTTGACATCCCCAGCGGTCTCGAGCGAGATATCAAACGGCGGCAAATTGTCGAGCGACGTCGAGTCGCTTTGCTTCTGAAAGTAGCGGCGCGTCACTACGGGCGTCGGATGATCAGGGATCTGAAGCGTGAGCGACACGCACATGCGGCCTTTCTCGTCGAGCGTACGGTTGTCGAGCAACACGCCACGGTAGCCGCTGAGCTGCGTGACAGTGTGGAGGTGCGTCGCGTCACCAACAATCTTAATGACGTTGCCTTTGACATTGACTTCTTGGCCAAACTTGAGCTGCTTGGTTTCGGTGAAAATGCGCGTGCGGCGCGTAATGATAAAGTCGCCTGGGGTCTGATTAATAATCACCATGAGGTCGAGTTTGTCGGCAGCTTGGCGTGCAATCAGCGGAAGACCCTATAGAAATCATCATATTAGTATTCTCAAATAGAGCCAAGTGATTATTGGCTGCGTACCATGGCTTCGAGGTAATCGTTGGTCGAATCCGAGTCTTCACGATCCAAGTACCATCGCCCCGAGAGGTTCAGCGCGCCGGCGCCGGCCGTGTTTGGGACAGCCGGGTTCGTAGCAGCGACACTCGTAGCGGCAGCGACGGCGACCGGCATGGCGACCACAGGGGCCGCAGGCGCGACCATCGTCGGCGCTGGTGCGGCCGCGACCGGCACGGTCGGCTTGAACGCCGCGCGCATTTGGTTAAGCTGCAGCTGTGCGGCAGCCGCTGCGACAGCGGCGGCGTTTGTGGCGCCCATGGCACCGCCCATGTTCGGCATCGTTGTCGGCTGCGCTGCCGAGGTCACTGGTGGATTGGTGCGCGGCGGAATGGACATGGCGTTGCCCACGACGCTTGTGGCGTTGGCGGCGTGGAGGTTAGACGTGTTCATGGATTCTGATCTGACGGGCTACACAAATATATTGGAGGTTAGTGAGACGCTCTGCTTATAAATTCGTAAGAGTGCAACGGATAGCGACACGACTTACAGCGACGCCGCGGGTGGAATTGGTCGCTTTGGTTGTGGAGCTCTTCGTTTCTGCCACGGAGAGTGGGTGTAGCTTGTCATCCTCAGTTCGGACGACCTTCGCGCAACCAGATCTTCGTGCGGTCTTCAAGCAACATTTCTTATTTGTAAAGTTTAAGAATACGTTACCTAACTTTCCTAAAACGGGTCCTACGACTAACCTACGCTTGCTTGTTGCTATGATCACACTCGCACATACCGACGTGCACGAGTGATGTTGATTATGACTTCCCACTCTCCTCTTCGCTCCTCTTGACCCCCCTTCAGCGTCTCGACGCCGGAGTCGATCGTTTTCTTTCCTACTCTCGTTTCTCAATCCTTCATTTTTCATCCTTCAAGACGTTTGGCTTGAAAGTGGCTCTACCGCCGATGTAACCACGACCGGTCTCGCCGCCACAAAGATACTGGTGTGGGCCGTGTCAAAAATCGCTTGGGCGCCGCGAAAGTACGGAAACTGGAGCCACATCATGACCACTAACTTGACGTGATAAAACAGCGGCAGCCAACTTACCGAGTTGCCCACGGCCGTGAAGAGGTAGTCGGTCATGACCGCGACTACAAAATACTGAAGCCACCACTCGTACGAGCGCGTCCGCTTGTCAGCCAGGGCGCCCATGCCCACGTACGCCGGGAACCCAAAGCCTACGAGCAGTGCACCGCGTGCCGTGACAAAACCCGGTGTGAAGATAAACATCAAGCCGCCGAGAGCTGGCCCTTGCGACCACAAATCCTTGAGCAAGTGCACGTGCTGCTGCCGCATGACACCGACGACTTCGAGGGCCCGCCAGAGCAGATTGGTGTCGGAATTGGCTGGGTCGCCATTGCGGTTACGGTTGGCAGTACGAGGGCCCCACGGTGTATCGGGTGGGGTCTGGTCTTGGAGGCGATTAGCGTAGGGATTCACGAGCGGACTCAGGAGCGTATAAAGTGCAATATCGCCGCGCGCCACGGGCGAGTGCATCCACGTGAGGAGGATATTGATCCAGTACGTGGGGATCGCAAAATACGTCGCCAAAAAGCTCGGGATAAAAAGCGATGCGACGCTCGAGACACATGCTGCGATCGACCAGAGCACCCAGTACTTGAGACAGGCTTCGTACGGCCGCCACTCGTTGTAGGCGGCGGACGGTGATCGCTGCTGGCGGCTAGGGGTCGGCTGCCGCGCGCTGGGGCGGCGCGTCGCGGCGGCAGTTGCATCAGCCGCGTCGTCGAGCCGTTGCTGCTTGCGGCGGCGGTGGATCGCACTGATCGAACGCGCCAGCGGAATCACAATCGAGAGGAGAACGGTGAGCGACTGATTGTCCCACAGATCGAGCACAATGGGCGGCGACCAAAACACGATAAAGTAGACGACAATGAGAAACACAATGTGGGGCATCGCCAGTGCGACGACGCGCGACTGTTTGCTCAGTGACGAGACAAACGCGCGGTAGCGATCGCGCATGTCGCGACGGAAGATCACGTAGCGACGCCGCGCTTTGCCAATGTAGCCTTGGCGGTAGCAAATGAACGCGAGGACCGTTGCGACTGCCAGTGCGGCTTGGTAGATGGGATCGAGCTCAAAAATCTGCTCAGCGATGAGCTCTACGGCCGTGAGAAAGTGCGGCAGCAGTACTTCGAGCAGCGCAGTCAACAGTCGCACGAGTGGCACGGCCAATAGCCAAAACACGATCGCCCAGAGTCGCAGGAATTCGTAGGTGGCAATGCACGCGGTTTCGATCGCTTCCCAGATCTCGCCCCATTGCGTATCGTAGGCAAATTGCGGAACGAGATTTGCTGTGTTGATGTTGATGCCCATTTGGCCGAGGTAGTGGAAAAACTGATCGCGATGGGAGCTGGTCTCAAAGTCGAACGGCGCTGTTAACTACATGCAACAGTCATTCAACAGTTAACAACTACGCTCTCAAAGCCGAGATCATAATAGTGTCTCACCTCGTCCAATGAAAGCACCATGGGATCATCAATGCGTGCTTCCTCTGGCTCCACGGGATCCACAAGATCTGGCGCCGCGGATCCAGGTGACTCGTCGTTTGTTTGTCCGCTGGGGTCCACATCACCGCTCGGCTGCACGACTACCTCGTGGAGAGACGCGACTCCACCTTCGCTAAGCTGTGCGTGTGTGAACGTCACGCCGGCAACCACTATGGCCGCAGCCAGTAGCGGTAGCGCGACGCGCCATCGATGACGGCGCATCCTTTCTCGTTTGTTGGGGTTTGATGATCCAGTACACTTTGGAAGTATCCGGTTGGTCAACCACGTGGCGTATACTATACGGATGTAGTGGAGTGTGTAGTATACCAAGTGCACTGTCTACAAATGGCGCTTTTGATTGGGTGGATTACGAGGAGCTACACACCAATCAGATGCCAGAAAATGAGAACCTTCAACTTGGTGAACAACCGAAATGGAGAAAATGCGCAAGCTGATGGCGATGCAATCGTAAGCAGCCATTTACAAAACGGAGCAGCTCCCTACAAAACAATCAACACTCCCACACCACGATGGAGCCTCGACGGATACGACGCGTGCGGAAACCGACGGCGTGGCAGCTACTGGTCCTGCGCTGGCACGTGTGGCTTGAAGAGACGCTCGAGAAGGCCGTGTGCTGCGGCGTGGACCCCGCGACGCTCGCTAACGCTGAAGACATGATGCTCTCGATGAACGGTAAACAAGCCAGTTCGGTCTTTTCGATTCGCTCGATGAGTGCCTACAGAGACGACAGCGGATTTGAAGACTACACCGACGATCACAACCTCTCGAGTGACACCGAGTCGGAAAGCACAGAAGACCACATGAGCGACAGCCGCGCCACGTCGATTGACATGGAGTGCCGGTACTCCTTTGCCGACTGTGACGAAGTGGAGCGATGCGCGAGTGTGAGCTCGGATTACATTCCATTCGACGATGAAGGGATGAGAGATGAGTCGGTCGACGACACGAGCGTTGAAGAGATGGCCGTCGCTCAAGAACGAGCGATAGCCCATCGATTCCATTTCAATTGCGTGCTTGCTGAACTGCTCATGACCTCCCATCCCGCTTTGTTATGGACAGAGCGAGCGGCACAGCTTAATTGAAAAATAAACTCCAACTGTACAACCATTGCTTGGCATTTTATTGCAATTTGTGGACAATCAAAATGACTTCGCACTGTTGTTGACGAATTCTGTGTCTTTTTATGACCCCACAAAATTCGTCCCCTCCTCTCATCAAAGACTGCTGCACTCGTCGAACTCTATATCGTGTCTCCAAGTCTTTTTAACAAGTAGTTACAGTCTTATGATCACCACGCAACGGCCGCTCTTCTAGACCATCTTCTGACAACAGTAGCTAGTAGCAAGGATTAGCAAAGTTTTTTGTCTATCACACCTCCTCCTCGTCATTATCGCCAGTGAACGCTGTCTCGCATTTCTGATGCGCCAGGTGGATAATGGATCCGATCTCCAACGCCACGTCACGCAGCCACCTGTAGCTTCATAAATCAGTTGACGTGTTCCTGCCACCTGGCAAAGACTCTTTTCTGAGTGCAAAACTCATCGCAGTCTGTCCACAATTCTTCTTGGGCCAATCTCCGTTTGCCCACAAGAGACCACATTCGTGAACGCACCGACACACCTCAACACACCACCCGTGACACAGCCTCGTCATCCGCCACCTCCGCTACTGCCCCAGCAAAATGCCGCTTGGCCTATCCATGAGCGACCGCTCGCTACGCGCCACGCTCTACAATGAACGCGAACAGTTCGGCCGTCCTCGTCCGTCCAGCTTTACAGGGACGGTCCACCTCGCAACTTCACGATCGGAGCTCTCCGAGTCATGTGACGCCTACATCATGGACGTCGGCACCCCAGTCGACACGTCTGTCCACCCAAAGTCTGAGCTGGATGTACTCGACCGCGACCAGCACGAACGACCCACTATGCTTGAATACGGTGCGCTCCGTCCTGGTGGGACTGTGGATCTCTTCAGCCGCCAGTACATTGGCCTATTGATTGGTTGGGCCATTGCCGGGTTTTTCTACGCCACTATGGGTCGTCTCTCGCACGAGCTGCTGGCGGCCTACACGAGTGCAAGCGATTTTCAGCTCAACGCCGCAAAGTCATTGGCGACCATGCCGTGGCTGTTCAAGTTTGTCGCAGGGTACGCTACCGACTGCGTACCCATTCACCGCCGCCGCCGCAAGCCCTATGTCGTCATTGGCTGGGGTCTCTTTATGGTGTTTATGTTTGCCATGGCCTGCATCAATCTGCCGTCGCCCCATCAATCCCAATTCCACCCCACCGACCAACTCGATTCGGGCGGCGTTGGGTACGCGCTCGCACTGGCCATTGGTAGCTTTGCCCACTTGCTCGCAAGCGCGGCTCTCGAGGGCGTGATGATCGAGCGTGCCCAGCGCGAAGGCGAGTTTGTGCGGGGCCGCACGCAGTGTCTCTGCGTCATGGCTCGCTTCAGCGGTCAGTTCGTCGGCACGCTGTCATTGTCACTTGCGTTTAACAGCTCGGAATTCGGTGGGACATTTGCGGGCTACGTACCGATCCGCGCGGTGTTTGTATTCTTTGGTGTGGTCGCTGGCAGCGGCATCGTCATCACGCTGCTCTGGCTACACGAAGACAAACTCACGCACACGACGCCACGCTGGACGACGCAAATGCGGCAGATCTGGGGGCTGATGCAGCGCCGGTCCACGTCACTCGTGACGGTCGTGGGGTTCCTCATGCGTGTCGGCACCAACTACAAAGTCTACGAGTGGGTCGGCATCCCCATCGTGTGGCTCCGCATCTCACCGCTTGGTTTGATCGTCGCAGGTGCGATGGTCGATTTCGGGTTTGTTGCGGCCGCGGCCTTTTTCCTCCTCTACCTCCGCAACACGAATTGGCGTTCGACTCTTGTGGGCTCGCTTGTCGTGACGTTGATATTGGGGCCACCCATTCAGATGATGGTGGTCTTTGACGCCTGGCGAAGCATCGGTCTTTTTCTCTTGGAACACCACATTGCTGAATTCGCCGATTCACTGCGGTTCCTTTTACGTGCCGTGATGATCGTCGAAGTCGTTGAGCCCGGATACGAAGTCGTGACCTACGGTCTGATTACGACGGTCATTAACCTAGGGGATGCCATCATGACCACGGTGCAGAACGTCTTGGCGACCACGTTCGCCCCAGCGGTGACTGACTTGAGCCTGGATTCGTCGGCTGTGCGCCACCACATTGCGAATCAATACCTCGCCATGTACATCCTCTGGATCATCACCCTTGTCGTGGTTACGCCTCTCTTGCCGCGCCAGAAACGCCACATCAAAGAGATAAGCGAGCGCGGCGGTGCGAGTATTATTGTCCCGGCCGTGCTGTGTGTTTTGTTTGCACTGCTCTTCTGCCTGTCAGCGACCTCGACGTTGCTGGGCATGTTCGCGTCGACGTCGTGCTTGGTGTTCGCGGGCGGCCGTGGATGTGGCAAATAAATGTTGGTTATGCTTGATGTAGTGTGATATGAATGGCTTGGCTGAATTCCTTCCACTCGTGTTAAGGATCTGGCGACGAGTGATGGAGCCAATCCACAGCGACGGCGTTCACGCAACAGACGATGCTGATGATAGATCACTCTACCTGTCGACTCTTCATCCCTCGCCCGTAATCATGTGTTTCACTGCGGCAAGCTCAACACCGTGTCCGTCGAGGCGATCGTAGAGAGACGCGAAGAGACGTGAGGTCAAACAGATATAATACAGAGGTCTCTGGATCTTGGCGGGGTTTACCATTGTCCGCCCCCATAAGGAAAACTATGTACAACGCCGAAAGCGATGCCACCGCGGCCACGGCGATGGCGCGCGTGGAGACGCTACGTGACCACTTAGCGGACATAGACCGTGCTATACGCCCGCTCAGTCACGGCCCACAGATCGACGAGCTATGGCCCATGAAGCAACTGTGTTTGGCCGCGTGGAATAGCTTGGAAGACGAAGCGATGGAGATTATACGGTCAGCGCACCGGACACAGTGGACACTGCAGAACGCCAAAGCCAGTGTGCTCGCACTCGCATCCAACCGTACGCTCTGGAGTGACTGGGACATCGAATTATCGTTCACAGCAAGCCCCGTGTTTGCCGTCGACCACAATCAGCTCTACGGCGATATACGAGGTCACGCACGGACTGGACTTCTTTGGCGCGGTTTTTCCCTTTGATGCGCGACGGCAACGGCACGCCACGCACCCCGCCTGACAGGCGCCGAGATCGAGAACCAAGACGATGGATGCCTCGGCTCGCACTGAGAAGAGCGCATTTTTTAGCCCGAGTGCATGTCTCTGTATCCAGTTTCCGCAACGTGATCAGCGGCTTGACCCTCGCGTTCTTTGAAGACTCGGGCTCGTACAAGACGAACGTGTCGATGGCCGAGCAACTCGACTTTGGCGCCAAGCGCGGGTGTGCGTTTGCGACCAGCAAATGCATCGACAAGGCCACAGGTACGTCGATTGCACCAAACAATTTCTGTACGAACGTGGCCGGGAGCTGCACTGCTGATGCGACCGCACGATCAATCTGTCCACTCACCTCGAATAACGGTATGCCGGTGGAATCGGCCACGGACTAGACAGTCGATGCATCGTGCACCAAGCATGGCGATGCGGTTACGGCCCGGGGTTACACAGGCACGCCAATGTGTCCAGACCCGACGGCCGTGTGCCAGTGGTTGTGCTCGGGCAATGGCATCTACAATTTCGCGACTGCCGAAAGCAATTGCACCAGTGGTTTCTGGGCGACGACTGCGCGATCCACGTGATCGCAAACACCGACAGTCTGCTGGAGAGCGAAGCCGACAGTAGCTTTTACCGACGCGTGGTCGCTGGCGGATTGGCGGTCGCAGCAACCGTAGATGGGTTGCATTCGCGGGCGACGTCGGCTGAACCACTGACGAAACGATTATGTCGCCTTCAACGTTTCAGCTGAGACATAATGTACTGGTTTTGGAGTATCAACCTGATTACGGGTTTAGCAGGGTCAAATCGGTTTTATTGGAGAACGTTAACTTACTTGGGTCTGTGGTGTCGCATCCATGGCTGCAGACAAATCGATTGATCGAGAAGCTACCAATATAGTCGCCATGGCGGAACCCGTAAAAGTCGACGGCGCGGCGCCCAAGAAAGTCTACATTCACTATGAAGAGGGTGACGACGCGCTCCACGTCACGCTTAAAATGACGCTGCCGTCCAAGTGGGCCGGCCACAACGTCGACTACCTCAAGACGTTTTTCGTCGACCACTACAACAAGAAAAAACCCGACCACACAATCGACGCCGCTGTATTCCACCTGGCCAAGAAGAGCGGTGCGCCGCTCTATGGCGACGATCTGCTGCACACGGCGGTCGAGAAATACGAAGACATTTTCCTCAAACCCGGTGCCTCAACCACGCGACCGCCCAAGCCCGAAGGTGAGAGTGACTCTCGACCTATCCTAAAATCTGGGAATGACAGTGTATCCACTGACGTTTTGCCTCTATACAGCCAAGACAGCGACTGCAGCTGCTGCTGTGAACAAGCACCTTGTGCAGTGCAAGAATTATGGCTGTCGTGCCAAGTTTGACGAAGCCGAGAACAGCGACACAGCGTGTCGCCACCACGCCATGCCGCCATTGTTTCACGACACCAAGAAAGGCTGGCAGTGCTGCTCGTCGAAAATGGTTTACGACTGGGACGACTTTGAAAAGATTGAGCCGTGCCAAGTGAGTCGCCACTCGACGACCGAACCGAGCGCGCAGTTTGCTCAGTCGCCGACGGTCGCACTCGCAGAGAGTGCCGCTAGTACCAGTGGGAACAGCAGTGGGAACAGTAGCGGGGCGGCTGCCCAGGCGACTGCAGCGCCGGTGCTCAAGTCGATTGACGACTACAACAAGACCAACCCGAACGCGGTGACGGCCGTGTCGGCGGCGTTTGAAGCCCCTGCAGCGTAAGTAGTCTGATAGTCTTTGCGATATTATTATTTTGATCGTGGACTGACGCGTTCGTTTTCTAATATTCAGCACTGCGGCAGCGCGTACCGATGGCAAGGCCAAGTGTGTGAACTTTGGGTGCCAGAAAGAGTACGTTGTGGCCGAGAACCATGCGACGGCCTGTACGCACCACGCCGGTCCGCCTGTGTTTCACGATGCTGGCAAGTTCTGGTCGTGCTGCCCCAAGGCCGTCAAGTACGATTTTGATGCGTTCCTTAAAGTGCCAGGCTGCACGACGTCGGCCCACAGCGACGTCAAGGCCTAAACTAGAGTCCTTCACTAGAGGGGGACCGAGGAGCGACGTAGACGTTGACTTTGATTGCTGAAAAACACTCGTTTTTCAATCAAATATTAATATCACCTTACGCACAGGAATATACGACTACTACATGGCGAGTGCGGCCGCGATGCCTTGCAATTGCTTGTGAAAGTCCACAAGCGAGAGCGGCTTGCCATGTGCTGTGACTGCCGGCAATGCCAGTGTCTGCACCGTGCCGACGCGCGCGACCATGGCTTGCACGCGGGTCGCGGCCTGGAGGTCCCCTTCGTCGGCGCTGACGGCTAGCACTCTAAACGGTGCGATGCCATGCACAACAGCGTGGGCACTTTGTTGGCCCATGGCAGCGTGGCAGATCTGTTGGAGAGCACTCTGCTTCCAGGCCGCCCGGTCCACTGGCGTGGCCGACCGTGAGGCGCCGCCGCTGAGGATGTGGACGCGGCCATGGGCATTTGTGAGGCAGACTTGGAGGTGAGGGAAAAACATTGAGCAGACCGCGTTGATTGTAGTTGGTGCGTCGTTGCTGATGATAAACACGGGCGCTTTGGTGGTTGCGAGGGTGAGCACCTCGATCACCTGCTGCTCGATGGCCGCGAGTGCTTGCACGGTGAACGGATTGTGGAGGCACGTGCGTTTCGAGTCGTCGAGTATTTTCTTGTTTAAGGATGGTTTCAAGCCAGTGCACTCGGCCATCCACGTGGTGGGGAAGAGTACGTTGTCCCAGGCGAGCACAATCGCATTGGGGATAGTGGGCGCGGGCTTTGTCACGGCTGAGGAGAATGGGCGTGGCGTGCTGGGCTGGGCCGAGCGGGTCACCACGGGCATGACCGACGCTGACGATCGCGGCTGGAAGAATGACGTTCTAGACATGGTGGGTGGTGACAAAAAGCCTTTTTGAGAAATGACAGCTGAGGAGATGGCTTTGGGCAATCTTAAACATGGCTACATGACCAACACTCACCATCAGTTGTTATTCATGACGTTGATGGGATCCGAAAGGATATGATATGGCTCGTCATCATTGCACCACCAGATCAATGAGTCATTTCAAGTAACAGAAGAAGTCAATTCGAATACCGCGCAACCCCGGAGGATAGACAACGAGTCTGGGTCAAATAACTTGAAAAAAATCCGACACCAACGGCTGCGGAGCTCATCGTTATATTTCTTACGCATCATGACGACAATGCCTTGGGGAAATGCTGTGCAACCAGCGGCCGTCGATCGAGAAGAACAGATGAAGACAGCGAGCTGGGGAAACCATGCACAGTGTGGCATCGAACGTGAGACTTCTCAGTCCGTACTTAAAATTTTGGTATGACAAAACTGACTCAGATCTGATAAATTTAGTTTTAGCCAATCCAAAATCGCCATTCGTCGAATTGGCACCACTTCACAGAGAGAGTGCTGGTCACCAAGACGCAGAGAGTGTTGGTCGTCTTCAAGAAGAGAGAGAAACAGTTGCCAACCACATCCCAGGAAATCGGCGAGAAGCTCATCCGCTTATAAGCTTCCTCATTCCTCAATTTCCTCCGCTCCCATCACGCCTTTTGCTCTGCTTCCGCCTCCGCCATGTTTGCAGCCATCCCACGCCACAACACCACCACCACCACCGCCACTGCCGTCTCCCCAGGCGCTGTCGCATCGCATCCCTCGCGCCACGCCATCGTCCTTGGCTGGGAAGACGTACTCGTGCCGCTGTCGCTGCTCGCCCAGCGCCTCGGTCTTCAGCCGTCACGCCAAGCCATGGAAAATGCGCGCGCTTTGCTTTTGCAAGAACCGTATCTCCAGCAAGTGCTTGCGACGCTCGAAGACCAGACCATCGCAGTGCTTACGACCGCTGCTGCGCTCGGGCCTGTCTTTCTCGTCACCAACGAGAGCCTCAAGTACATGGAGATTCTGTGCGCAGTGTTTTTCCCACGGCTCGGCGCCTTTCTCTTGCAGGCGAATATGCCCGGTGCGTTCACTCCAAACCAGCAGCATCTCCATGCCGTGCGCGTGCTCGCGCCACCACGCAAATTCGCCTCAGCGGCGGAAGGAGCTCAGTGGAAAGCGAGCGTGTTCCAAGGCGTCTGCACTGACCACCTCCAGCGCAGTGCACAGTCTGCATTCAGCCTCATCAGTGTGAGCGCGTCGGCCAGCGACGCGATGTTCTGCGTCAGCGCAGCCCAGAAGTTAGCGCCTTCGCACGCTGTCCCCAAGTGCGTCCAGGTCGCCGATCCGCAAGCAACGCGATCGCTCGAAGCGTTCTACGCCCAATTGCAAACGCTCCAGGGATACCTCACGACCGTCGCAATCCACGCATCGGCCTTCGCCACCCACCTCTAGTCGCTCTTCTTTCTCTATTTAAGTGAGTTCCATCAATCCATTGGGAGTATTCCAATATGTCCATTCGATTGTTGCTGTTCGAGTTCCTAAACTAAATCGCACATGTATCTACAGTACCACTGCTTCGTGGTCGTCAACCTCGTCCTACGACAGTAGTCCTACCACACAGCCAACGCCGCCAGCGCGACCGCTGCCACCGACGCAGCCGTCGTGATCGACACGGCTGCACTCGTCGCAGTCGGGGCCTTGGTCGCCGCCGCTTCGGGCGTCGAGGACGTCGCGCTGAGGATATCACCCACGACCACCCCGAGCTTGCGGCCGTCGGTGCCGACAATCGCGGTCCAGTTATTCAGCGTAAGAAACACGTGGCGCTCACCTTCTTCGAACCAAGTCGAGATCTTGGCCGTATCGTCTTTGTAGGAATCCAGAATCGCCGTCATGTTTTTGTAAAACGCTTCGGGCGAAATCATGTTCGTGAACGGAAAGCCGAAGATCCCTTGGCGCACAATCTCGTAGAACTGGCGCTGCGTCTTGTCGCCTTTCGAGTCGGCGTAAAACCAATCGGCGTAGGACGTCTCCTTAATGATTGGCGACACCAATTCCTCGACCGAACCGGTTTTCTTGAGGCAGTTCGAGACGACATTTGCCGGAATCTCGAGCGGCAGCGAGCATGCATTGTAGTAGTTCAGCAACTGGCCCGACGGCTTTTGGGCCTCAGGCACGACCCCTACGTAGCTGTCGGCCAGCACCGAGTAGCGAGTCTTTTTCTCTTCGACCTTCCACTTCTTAGCAATGTAGGCGGCGTAAATCTGTGCCCCCAACGCGCCCGCACTCGAGCCCGACAAGGCCAACTGATCGACCTCGGGAAAGTTGGCAAACGCCCATTCAAACGCGGCCTTGGCGTTTTCGTAGCCGTTCTGGTGGTTAGACATGTTCTGTTTCAGGCATTCGTCGCGGTTGAACAAACCTTCGACGCCCGAGTCTTTGTTGCCCTGTACAGCGCTGCCAATGTGGATGTCGCCCGTGCAGTACGGTACGTGGACAATGTTCCAGTCGTTAAAAAGGTTCGTGGGTTCCGACCGGTTCAACACACCAACGCTCAAGGCGCGGGCGTTCGGCTGGAAGGTTGGCGCCGGGCTCGAGCATTGCAGGCCAAAACCGCAGGTCGGGTCGTCGACACAGGCGCCGCCGCCTTGGAGGTAGAGCAGCAGCTTTTTCTTTTCTTTTTTCTCGGCGGTCGGAAAGACTTGGAAAAAATAGGTCGCGTTGGTCGTGTAGTTGGTCTTGGGGTTGGTCCAGTTGTCAAACGCGCAACGGGTCTTGCCGCCAGGGTAAATGAGCGTCGAGCCGTCGGTCTTGGAGAGCGTGATCTTGTCCAAGGGGCACGTGTTGTCCGGACTCACGACGCACACTTCGTCACCTGGACGGTACGCCGACACGGTCGCGGCCGTAGAGACGGCGACTGCGCAGAGCGCAGCGAAAGCGAGACGCACCATACTGAGTCGCAGTTAAAAAGAGGTGGTCTTGACGACGTCGATTCCAAAGTGAGACCTCTGGAGAGCGAATGCACGATGTGCTGATCCTGCGTTGGGCTTGTCCAGAGGGACTCCGGGGTTTACACACCAGACCTGTGGAGAGAAAAGAGAAGAGAAAGCAATGTTGTTCAT
Source organism: Pythium vanterpoolii (assembly GCA_023334535.1). Classification (NCBI taxonomy): domain Eukaryota; phylum Oomycota; class Peronosporomycetes; order Pythiales; family Pythiaceae; genus Pythium; species Pythium vanterpoolii. Next base: position 73,572 of record JAADVD010000027.1, read on the forward strand.
AATCACCACCCACCAATGTTGTTCACGTTACCATTTTGCTACAGTATCATGCCGCATGTCGCGGAATGGACAGAGAGCGGCCCCTTAACGTGACTCACGAAGGTCATAGAACGTCCGAAGAGCGAAGCTGACAGGTGGTAGGTACGGACCAATCACACGAAACAGGATGAAGCGCACTTAGTACAACTTATGGTCAATTCGCGGAGTCAAATTTGGTGTCACGTAACGATTTGGGGGAGGCGTGCAAACTTAGACGTGTCCCACTGGTGATGAGGCAACTTGATGGAACTGCAAAAGTTCGGAAACGCAGGACTGAATGGACACCAAGAGCCCTGACAACTGGCATTGACAGCCTGTCAGATAGTCCATAGACACATGGTCTGGCTTGAATATCGCCTAGGTTTCCAGAAACCGGATGGTGGACATGCCAGTTCTCACTGGGTGTTTAACGAGATCAGGATGTAGCGAGAGTGAGCGCTGTTGTTCTCGTGAAATCCCAAGAATGCTACAACACACATTGTTGGACAGAAAGGTAGCTGCGACCAAGAAAGAGATGGGAATGAGCAAAACGAGGAATGGGAAATCCACGACAAAAACGAAGAGTGAAACCGTCGTTGGGTATCGGCTTTCGAAACGTTCACTGACGGATTCTCAGATATTTCACACTCCCACAATCGGCTACACTAGAAGATACATGGAAACATCCCCAAACTCTCGCTGTATTGTTTCAGTGCTTTAGGTTGTGAGAGTCGCGTTGCCGTCGAATGGTGGGGTGGGGCCCCTCTCAGAACCGAGCGTTCTATGTTGACTGCGTTCATTGGCGTCCCCTTAGTATCCTATCCTATCGTCTCTGTATCGTAAACGATTTGTAGTTAAGGTAGCACTTGGAAGTGTGGAGGATGGCGCCGGAAAATACAGTTACGTACAGCTCATGAGTGGCAACAATGGATCCAGTTCGGTGGGTATCTTGTGGAAACTGGTGACATGTGCAATCCATCCAAGTCAGTGAAAGTCAGATGTGGCGTGTCAACGAAATTCTCACCCATTATTACCCAAATAGACATTTGATCTTTCTCCACACACATATTGCCCACCGCTCACATTGTATTTACCTTAATATGCATCTAAACATCCATAATTACATATATAAAATTCTAAACACATTTACGTGGTCCACTACCTTTCAAGTCCCTTAATATATGTGGACCACGCTATCCACATCCCAACCCTCGCGGCGCGCGGGAACAGCTTGCTCGCATTTGGCGCCACCCAAGAACGACGCAAGCCGAAGCCCCAGTCCCCCTCCTCCCTATCTACGTCACGGCACCACCCCACACACACGATGGCCGATGCGACGCTCAACAACGTCTTCTGGGGCCACAGCGACGGCGTGCTCGTGCTCTCGTCGTCCGGTCTTCTCTGGCGTTCGCGGTCGACCGAAGCCCAAAAGAAACTGACCAAAGACGACATTGTGACCATGCTGTTTACGCCTGTGGGCGACAAGAACCATCATATTAAAGTCTACCAGAAAGGCGGCAAGTACGTGCGCTTCACAGGCCTTAAGAAAAAAGACATTGACCTTCTCAAGACCCACGTCGAGACCTATTTCGACCGCGAACTCGAGCAAGAAAAAGTCTCGTCGACCGGCGGCAACTGGGGCGAAATGAAGTTTGAAGGCCCCAACCTGAATTTCCGCGCGACCGACGCGAGCGTCCTCGAGATTCCGCTCGAGCTCGTGTCGCAGTGTGCCCTGCCAGGCAAGAACGAAGTCGAATTGCAGTTTCACGAAGACGACACGGTCGCCGGCGACGAAGAAACGTTGGTGGAAATGCGCGTCTATTTGCCGCCTGGGGACGGCACCGACGAGATGCTCACGGCCGAGATGTTTCGCGACGAAGTACTGCAGCGTGCCAACATTCGTAATGTCACGGGCAAAGCGATTGTCGAGCTCGACGAAACAATCGGGACCTTTCTCACGCCGCGCGGTCGCTACGGCATTGAGATTTATTCGACGTTTCTCCGCATGCACGGCAAGACGTTCGACTACAAGATTATGTACTCGAACGTGAACCGGTGCTTTTTACTCGAGCTCCCGAACGGCATCAATACGGCCTTTGTGATCAGCTTGGAAGAGCCCATTCGCCAAGGCAAACAAGGGTATCCGCATTTGGTGTTGCAGCTCACGAAAGACGATGTCCATATTGACGTCAACATGACCCCCGACGAGATCAAAAAGTACAATGGCAATATCCACGAACGCATGTCGGGCGCGTTGCCGCAGATTGTCGCGACGCTGTTCAAGTTTATCATTGGCAAAAAGGTCTACACGTCCGGCAAATTCAAGACCCACAGCGGCGACCGCGCCGTCAAATGCGCCGTCAAAGCCCAGAGCGGTGTTTTGTTTCCACTGGAAAAGTCGTTTATGTTTATCCACAAACCCACGACCTTTATCCGGTACGAAGAGATCGAGTACATTGAGTTTCAGCGGTACGCTGGGCAGAGCGGGACCTCGGCCAGTCGGAACTTTGATTTGCTTGTCAACTGCAAATCTGTTGGAGGCGAACCGGCCCGCGAAGTTTTGTTTTCCGCGATCGATCGGCGGGAATTCCCCGAATTGTCACAATTTTTGACCTCCAAGAAACTTCGGATTCGCAATTTGAAAGAGTCGCAGGCCGAGACCGGCGGCAAGAAACGAGGCTTTAACGAATTCCTCGAAGAACTGGGACCAGAAGAGGGCGAGATCGAGGACGAAGACGAAGAGTCGGAAGACTCGGATTTCGGCCCCGGCGAAGTCTCGGACGAAGGCTCGGAAGGTGACTATAGTGACGAGAGTCTCAGCGGCTCGGGTGGCTCGGACGACGACGAGGAAGGCGAGGACGGCGCCGAAAAAAAGAGCAAGAAAAAGAAAAAGAAATCAAGCAGCGACAAGCCCAAGGCCAAGAAGCAAAAGGCAGATGATGACGAGTAAGCGACGAAAACGCGGTTCAAATGTAGTCGCGACAGGTGTGAAAGACAACAAAACGATACAAAGACAAAGGAAAGAAAATGCGTTTGACGCCACGAGTTTATCCAAGTTTATCTTACAGGTGAGTGCCATTTTTTGCATGAGTATCAACGGCCATGCTGTCCTCCTCCACCACCTCCAAGTTGAGACGAGAGGAGGAGGACAGCACGACTTCACAGTGAGCTACAAAACACACAGAGCTGAAGAAAAGGAGAGAGGAGCGAAGAGGAGCAAAAAAACGCCTCCCCCTCCATCTCTTCCTTCGGGCACTCGACGCAAAAAGCCTATCTACTACTTTCGGGGAAAGGAGAGCCTTCCTCACGCCGAGACGCGGCTCTTCTTGTTCTCCGAGCCGTCGCTGGGCGCCGATGTATTGCTAGTGGTGGTGGTCGCGGTGCTGCTGTGGCTATGCGCCAGTCCCTCCAGTCTTCGTTTCCGATCGTTCGCCGCCGATTCTTCGCCCGCGAGGGCAGCCAATGCACTCAGCTGGAGACTCGAATTGTGGGACGAGAGGCCGCCAGATTCCGACGAGGCGACCAGCGACAAAATGTCCTCAATTGACGAATTGCGAGGGAAATTGCCACCCCTAAAGGTCCCCCCGTGGGCTCCATTCCCACCGCCTCCACCAGGACCTCCTCCACCCAGCGAGCTCAGCTTGTCGTACGACATACTGGACGATAATCCAGTGAGATTCGAAAAGCTGGGAAAACTGCTGAGATGGTCCGACGACCCAAAGCGCGACATCATGTCGGAATTCGACGACACCCGCGAGAGGTGTTTGTCGAGCGACGGCACGCGCGGTAATTTACTCATTGACGACGGTGCTGGAAGCTTGTCCATTGAAGGGATGCGCGGTAATTTATCCATCGACGGCACGCGGGGTAATTTATCCATCGACGGCACGCGAGGGAAAATGCCCGACGAGCTCCGTGGCATTTTGTTCATGACTTGCTTGGGCGCTTGGATTTGGTTGGCATAGTCGGCCAGCGACGAGTGCTTGTGGATGTGACTGGCATGGCTCGGACTCAGTTTCTTACTCAGATCTGCATCGCGAATCTGCACGGCTGTGGGCTCGCCACCGCCAACCCCACTACCACCCTCCTCCTCACTGGTCCGTGGCGGCGACGACGCGTGGTCGTGGTCGTGGTCATGGTCGTGGGTGTCGGACGCGGTCGTGTCCACGCTGTGGTCGTCACTGCGATGCTGGAGCGATTCGTGCTTCATAGTGTGGCGATGCAGTGCGTGGCCATGGGTTCCAGCCCCAGAGCGAGTAGGACTCGTGGGGGCGTGCTCTTGGAGTAAACTGGACAAGTGCTCGAGCGACTGAATACGCGGAAAGTACGCACTGAGGCCGTCCCCAATTGAGATCGATTTGACCATGCCGCCGGCCTGGTCAATGGCCGAGTCGGACGACGAGACCGCGGACGTCGTGGCCATCGACGACACGGATGACGCACCGCCATAGGACGCGCTGTTGAAACCGTCGACCGACGCGACGCGCGGAAACAAACACCCAAAGCTGTCGATCGACGACACGCGGCTCATGCTCTGGGCATTGTTCTGGGCATTGACATCCATGGCGGACGAGGTCGCAACCGGTGGTTCGGAAGGGAACTCGTCTTTCAGCCGACTGGGGGGCCCGTTGTATGCGTGTTGTTGGTGCTGATGCGGATGCAGATGCGGATGCTGATGCTGTTGGTGTTGTTGTTGGACTGGTGGATGCCGCGGCGGAGGTGCGAGGCTCTGTGCTTGAGCCTGAGCATGCGCCTGCGCCTGCGCGGATCGGTGGGCTTGCGCCTGAGCCTGAGCTTGGGCTTGGGCTTGGGCTTGCGCCTGGACCGCGGCGATCATCTGCTGCCGCTGCTGCTGGGCCGCCAACTGATTCTGATACGCTTGCTGTTGTTGCTGCTGCTGCTGATGGTGATGATGGGACGCCTGTGGAGGTGGTGGTTGACCAGACTGAGCCTGTGATTGATTAGGTTGGTAACCCTGAGGGCCGCCCATGGTCTGGGGCGGTGGTGGTGGTCGCATCGCATTCGCTGCTGCGGCAGCCGCTGCTGCATTGAACGCCGCCATGGCATTCCCCGAATTCCCCGTTCCGTTGGCAACACCACTGGCGACCGCCACGTTCACACCGCCGCTGGCATTTCGTGCCGCCGCCATGAACCGGTTCTTGTCCCGCGACAGCTCCGACTCGAGCCGCTTCTCGCGCCGCCGCTGGTTGTATTGCTCACGCTCCAAGTACGTTTTCTCGAGCTCCGCAAGGTCCCGCCGAATCGCCTCCATTTCGTCTTTGGTCAATTCGTCTTCGCGTCGTCGGAAAATAATCTACGTAAATCAGTACACAACGTTAGACGCCGGAGTGTTGTCCAGAGTGCTGGATCCAGGATCCAGTAGGTAGGTGACTGTACCTTGCCGATGCACTGGTCGCCTGTGTACTTTTTCGAGATCCGCATGGGGTCACAATTCAAGAGCTTGGAGAGAAACGTCCGCAGCGTCGTGCCTTCGGCCAGCGGCAGATTGCCTTTCTTGAATTCCTCAATCAGGCGGTCGCAATAGGACGACTCTTCGGCTGTCCACTTGCCCTTGCGCATGGACGGCGGGTTCGGGTGTTCCATATTGGCAGCGGCCTGAGCGGGCAGAATGCTGGTAGCGGCAGGCTGCGAGAGCATGCCACCGCCATGCGACACGGCGCTATTGCCGTTGCCGTTGGACGAAGCGCCGCCAGTGGTGGAGTAGCCACCACCTCCTCCGGATGTCGGACTGGATCCGCTTCCGGACGCCGACGCTACAGGATTATTCGAATACGACGACACAATCGGGCGGTGGCTCTGAATGGGAATCCAGCACACTGGACAGACCTTGTCTTTATTGAGCCACCGATCGATGCAGTGCACGTGGAACTGGTGGCGACACGGCTCGAGCATGATGTTGACCTGTGCGTTATAGCACACGAGACACGTAATCGCACCGGCGTTCATGACTGCAGCTGCCGAGTTCATCAGCTGCTGCTGTTGCTGCTGCTGGTACGCGAGGTCGCTAGATTGCGATTGAGGTGATGGTGCCGACGCGTGGTGGATCGAACCGCCGGCGGTGGACGCGCTAAAGTGCATGGGGTTCGACATGGTGGCGTAGGACGAAATGGCCTGCGAGAAAGCCTTGTTGGCCGCCTCGGCGGACGTCCCCGCTATGCCGTCGCTGCCCATACTCTCGCGCTGCATATACGCGATGTCCTGTGTGTGTGTATGAGTTTGAAGGCTGGGAACCAATTCCTGTGGTCCGGAGAAAGATAACGCCAGGACAGTCAGTGATCAATCCAGTTGCCGACTCTATTCGGAACAAAGGAGGGGAGGCGCCGTTAGACGGGTGTCCTTGGACGAGAGTGTCACGTACCGGATTGCGTAGGGGTGCTATCCAGGAGATCACTCTGGACGGGGAGGGGATACAATGACGATCGACGGGGTGAGATCGATCGGTGGGGTGCGTGCCTGCTTGGTGGTCGGCGTCCGCTCGAGTCGTTCGTTCGTCTCGCTGACTTTCCCCCGTTTCCTCGCGGGGTTCTTCGCTGTTTGGCGGGTGCTTGTTCTGGGCTTGCCCTCTCCAGGCACTCTCCGTGGCCAAACACCCACACAAACATTGAGGGGACGAATTCGATATTTTCACCTCCGCTTTAGCACCGAGAAAATCGCAAACCATACCCTAGGTACCCGCATTTCAGGTTGATTTATAACCAATCACAACGTTTGGTCAAAATTGGGGATGTTCGCTTTTCCGTGATTGGACCACTATGAGCAGCAGCAGGCTGGGCGGGAAAAGCGGGAGTGGCGAGATGAGAAAGTTACATCCAAATTATGCGTGAGTTACGAATTTAGCGCTAATTCGGGAGTGCTCAAAGGTGTCATAATCGGACGTTGACACAAAACAACTCACTGCTGTAATGACTACTCAATTGCCTCCACAGCGGAGGGTTGACATCTCCACCTGCCTCCATACGACAACCATATCCGCACCATACGAATTGGGGTTGTCAGCTACATCTGCTGGTATCGATGCCCCGCTGGACACTGCAAGATGCGAGCACGAACGCAAGTGCCATGCATTTCGGTCACTTTGGGATTTTGATTTCGGCCCGCCTGAATCGGCACTGGGAGCAATCATGGCTCATTCCCCAAGTTCAAGTTGAAAAAATAGGTGCACGTCCACGCGACCTGTCGCGCGAAAGCTGTGTTTGGGATGATGACGACCCTCTCGCCAAGCACCCAGGGCTAACTGGACATTGATATGCTCCATGCATTTCGCAAGGGCTTTCGTTCTTCACACACAAAAACTGGTCGATATTCAGGAAATCGAATGTAGCATTTTAGCATGTTAGCAAGTTAGCTTGGGCAGTACGTGATTCCTTCTTTCGTGTTGTTTATGTGTGCTCCTCACGTCCAATACTTCCGGATGAGCGAGCAACCAGTAAAGTGCAGCTGGGGCCACCAACACCAATGCACCAGAATCCAGACAGGAAGAACTGAGGATCTATCCCACAGTGGGATGGACAAGACCAAACATCCACCGCGAAAGGCAGCCTATTGGCCCCCATTGTTCAAATAGGGCTCGGGGTACACTGCAAAATTGTAGAGGTCGCGGTATTTTAGGCTGTGATATAATTCGTGCATTCGCTAATTTGTAGCTTGACGCCTCCATTTCGGAAAGTAGAATTTTGACGTTCCACAGCTCCGATTGATCTGCATGCTCTGCACTGCCATCGTCCATGCAGTTGAGGAAGCTCGCACAAGTACGACTCAGGTCTCTGGCGTGTTGCACAACTGATGTGAACCTCACCTCCGCGGCGATATTGCCAACTGGAGCGAAGAGTGGCTCCAAGCCACTCGTATTGTATAACCTACCGGGCGAAGCTGCTAGGATACGGTAAGTGTGTACAATAGACATTCACTTTTCAGCCAGACAACTGATGCGAACGTTGGACGGATTAACTGGATCCTTGCAAGACTCGTGGACGAATAGTAATACCCCATCGGATAGATATCCACACATCACGGGCACCTCTGGCCCAGCAAGAAAGCAGTGGAGGGTACTGTAATGCGTAGTTGAAGCTTCGGAGGTTTGTTCACTCACATCCTGAAGTTCTCAGATCTGGCTCACCTCCGTAGATTCAAGTTGTGACAAAGTGGCCCGTCTATAATGGCTACATTATGCGTATCATCGCCTCAGCCTGCCACTGCCATCCATGCAAGGGATGCTGCGAGCACCAGGCCTCCAGCGACCACGCTTCGAAAAAAGATATCGCCAGCGTCGCTCGTCGTGCGTAGAACAGACGTCTTGGCGGTCACGGGCACGGGCGCGGTCGCATTCGTGGCGCAGTCGTCGCCTGCAAAACCACTGGAGCATCTGCACTGGGCTGTCGCGAAATTGCAGACGCCGTTGCCCGAGCACGCGCCGGGACACGACCGCTGACACACGACCGTCGGGTCGGGACACGTGAGCGTGCCCGTGTACCCCTGAACCGTAACCACGTCGCCACGCTTGGTGCAGTTCGCGACGACTGTCTCGTCCGTGGCCGAGCCTACAACCGGCACGAGAATCTCGACCGTCGAGTTCGTCGGGCACCGCATCGCGTAGCAGCCTGTTTGTCGCCGCGCATTCACGATCCATTTCTTACTGTCGGAGCTGCGCAGCGTTGACGCGGTGCACTTGCACGTGGGACAATAGGTCTCACCCAAGATGTTGATTTGCGTGCCCGGTGGCGTGACGAGGTTGTTTGGAACCGCGCAGTCGCCGCCCTTGAAACCCGTATTGATCGGACAATAATCGGCAAAGTCGTTGTTGCCGCCGCGCAATGGGTCAGAGAAATATTGATAAGCTGCTGGAATGCCGTTCATACCCGAGACGACAGAGCACACGGACCGAGCGGTCGCGTCGATCGTGCAGCTCTCCGCCGCGTTCTCGGTGCAGAAATGATCTGGTGCAATCGACGTGCCCGTGGCCTTGTCGATGCATTTGCTGGTCGCAAACGCACACCCGCGCTTGGCACCAAAGTCGAGGCGCTCGGCCATCGACACGTTCGTCTTGTACCAGCCCGAGTCTTCAAAGAACGCGAGGGTCAAGCCGCTGATCACGTTGCGGAAACTGGAGACAGGCGACATATACTCGGCCTCGAAAATCCGCTCTTCCCAGTGCGAGCCGAGGCATCCATCGTCTTGGTTCTCGATCTCGGCGCCTGTGAGGTTGTCGCACTTAAAATGCGACTTGACAAACGCGGCTACGCGGGGCGTGACCATGCGTGCGACGCTCGTGTCTCTCTCTTTGGTGAATTGGATCGTGCTGGTTGCAGCGGGCATGTAGTACGCCGCCGTCTGGTCGTTGGGACACTGTGTGTTCCGCGTGGCTTTGGGCTGGCCGTCGGCACCGCGTGGCGTGCGTGGCGTGCCGTCGTCGTTGCGCATCAACGGGAAATACTGCGCCGAGAATCCGAGCGCGTGTGTGATTTCGTGCATCGCTGTGGAGAGCTGTGACTGGTATTGGTACGGATCCGTCTTGATTTGGGACGGACAAAAGTTGGCCATGCCAAACGTCGGGCGATCGAACTGGTCCTTCTGGCACGAGGCAGCATAGGCCAGCACAGATTCGGCACAGTATGCCGTTTTCGCCGCGCGGATGTAGAGCACAAAGTCAGTGTTGGGAACGCCGGTGCCCTCACTCTTTGAGCACGCCCCCGTTTGGCATCCCGGCGACAAGCACGTCGTGCAGAACCGCGTCGGGGCAAAGTGGGAAACGGGGATCGGCATCTCGAGGCACGTCTCGTTCTGCACAAAGGTTTGGCACACGGATGGCGTCGTGACCCATTGGATGTCGCACGATCGACTCGCCATCAAGTTGGCCTGGGCGGGCACTACACTGAGCAAAGACTGGAAACGCTCGATCGCGTCCGGTACGATCTTCAAGAGCACGTCGTACTGGGCTTGCGGAAGCTGGCTGATGCTTTCATTGTCGAAGTAGGGGGTGATTCGAATGGGCTGGTAGGAAGTCTCGTCTATCTTGTCGCCAATCAGACGGTCATAATCTTGGGTGGATAGTTGAGGCATTGCCGAGAGGTCAACGCTGGCCTCTTCCAACTGCCGTCGTTGTCGTCGGCGTCGTTCTGCCAGCTCAAACGGATGGGCCTCGCCATAGTGCTGCGTACTTTCGGAGAGCTTGTGGTCGAGCTTGTCGTGGATGCATGCGCTCACGAGAGACGTGCACGCTGCCACGAGGATAGTCACGATCACGAGGTGCTGATACCTCATAGTGGAGAAACACAGCCGCTTGCTCTCACCTTGTACAGTCACCGAATGAGTACCTCGCCGTCGCGTCTGAAAGTGTGGCGGTCCTGCCAGTGACCTCTTTTTGCGAGGTTTGATGCTCCATCGGTTACATCATTGCGCGGGCCAAATCCGGTGGCGAGTTTTGTCCGCGAGTGGTTTGCCCTTCTCTTTCAGGATCGGCGGCCCAAACACTATTCACAGCGCAGTAGACAAACTGCGACTGAGCAGCGGTTGGGAAAATCAGGAGCCGTTATTGATCCAGACGATCTGTAACCGACTTCAAGACCACAATTTCTTCAGACGCGCATCAAACAGCGCGGCTTTCTGGAAGCACTGGATCAGGATCGTACCGAACTGCTCCACGTCGATCGCTCCTGATAAACCGGGCTGACCTTCCACGGCGGCCATTTCTTGCAGCGTGAAATTGATCACGTACGCAGACGGGATGACTGGATACTGTGTACGGAAGACCATGCCAGCAGTATGTTTGTGAAAATCGTCAATTGCAGCTTGAAGATGCGTCACGAAGCTTGTCCGGTCGTCAGCAGACACGAGTCCTTTTGCTAGCTGGTCGGCGCGTTGGAACGAAATTTCGATGTCGGCAGCCTTTGCATCCAGAACGGACTTGAGCTCGCTCAGCAATGTTCCCTCCTGGTCGCTGAGAGGTTGCGAAATGACCGAATTCAGCCACTCGGGATGACGTGTCTCTAGTGCCCAGCGTGGTTCATTGGTGTGAGGTCCGACGACTTGAATCCGAAGATCGTTGTCGCTGTTGAACACGGTGGCAGAGGGCGGCGGGACTACTACGACACTGCTGGACACTATGAGCGTCGGTATGACTTGCACCACACTCCGGTCGTCGACGGTCGGCGTCAGGATCGCCTGCAAATGCAGTAAGCCACTATAAACCTGGCACAGCTCGGACAACGCGCTTGGCAGCGTGTCCGTCTCGTCTTGTTCGCCCGATTGCTGATGCTCTTCGTCGGAACGCCGCTGGACGCGATGGTAGTATTCGTATTTTCCAAAGAGCGTGCCCTGTGGAAACACATTCATCTGCAGTGACGTGTCTTTGGCACCAGCTGCGCGATTGGGCTGGTGAAATGGACCAACAACAAACTGGCAAAGATCTGGTGGACGGGGCACTGACGAGTGGGCAGCTAGATCACGGAGTATGGAGTCAAAGCTTCGGCTGTGGTGACCTGAGACGAACACAACGCGCCGATCGCAATTGCGTCCCGGCGGTGGTCGTTGCTGCCACGTGAAGAGCAAGTCGAGGAGACGACCAAGTTTTTCTTGGTGAAACGCAAGGGTGTGCCGATACGTGTTGTCGAATCGTCCTTTTTCTTCGACGTCTTCGACCGAGTCCTCAATGATGGGGCGACTGGACAAGATCGCCACAAACGATAGCAATGGAGTCTTCAAGAATTCATCGAAACGGTGCCAAAACGAATCGCAACTTCCAGTGGTTTTTGTGAGAGCACGTGGCAGCACGAACAACCCGTACCCACCAAATACGAACCGAAGCGGATTTTCAAGTCGCTGGTCAGGATACGAAACTCGCTTGGACGGCGGCAGCAACAGGTTTTCGTACTCTAGTCGCACCTGCGTGACACACTCTTCAACGATGCGTTCCTTGCCGTCTTCAGCAGTTTCACTGTTGCTCTCTTCCATCAATATCAGATGAGACCCATGAGCTAGTACCTGGCAAACCCCAGGCATATTCCACTGAAGCCTTTGAGCTTCGCGAACTTTGGCCATGATCCTATTGCGGGTGTCTTCTCGATCATCGCTCGCCTCATCTTCGTCACGCACGAGGTGTTGGAGTGGAACCGTGTCGTCACCAAACGTATTCTCTTGAAAATGGATCATTTTTTCGACGCCACGAAATGGTATACCCGTGCTGACATTCTCATGGATCCAGGGCCATACCGAGCTAGTCACTAGTGGCTGAGCGAGCAGTTGCGTCGTGTTTGCATGACCACGAGATTCCATTGAACCAACCACGAGAAGCTGGTATTGGGACGGCATTCTGGCAAGCGTCGTGAAGCTGCAGCGGTACTGGCTTGCATTTTCTATGCGTTCGATACTGATTTCGTAAAAGTGCTCGGCACGCAGATGATTGAGGAAAAACGCGTTTGGACGATTGGCAACAAAGTGCTGGAAGACGCGGTGGCGCTCGCCCGTCAACACATTCACCACCGCGCACACGAGATCACACGACCGATCAATCTCCAGCAGAACCATCGCGCTCATCGCGTCGACGTGGCCGACGATGGGGCCGAGTAAGACGCGCGCCGGGTTTTGGATGGCCCTTCCATCCACGCGTGTGACTTTCACCGTTAAGCCAGAGTTCGTCTTCGTCGTTGGCTCACCAGATAAGGAGATTTCGCCCGCATTTACTTCCAGATAGAGCAGACATTTCTCGACTGCCTCGATTTGAGCATGCTCAAAGGCAAATCGGTCGAACAGCTTTCCAGCCCGCGACGAAATAAACTGATCACTTGTCCGCGCCGTAATGGGGCCGACCATCCACTGCGTCAAATCCGTTCGAAGACGCGTGTCCCGCACAACTGTCTTCATCGAGAACCGCGTGTTCGAAGAGCCGGAGAAAAACACGGCGTCGCGGCCTTCTCGCTGGAGTTTCCACTCAAACAAGAGACCAAGCAGCCGCTGTTGGGCATCAGCGTTGGCGCCCCACCACGTTTTGAAGTCGCATTCACTCTCACCACGAGATTTGACGTGGATTTCGTGGGGTACGTCATCCGCCACGGGGCTTTCGGAGCAGACCAGAAGCAGCTGAAGAGTCTCGTCCTCTAAAACCGTCTCGATGCTTGCCCACTGCACATTACTCAGCACGTCATTCTCGGCTCGCTGCGACCCGCCGGCTTCCACGCGCGCACTCCGCATATCAATAAACAAAAACCCGACGTCGCCCACGCGATAGAAAAACTCTTGACCGGCCTGCGGGGCCAGCAACTGGTTAAAACTGACCAGCATCTTCTCGCACTTGGACTTCTCGGTTTCGAGCGCACGCACATGACGCTCTGCTTTTCGTGCGCCTTCGATTTCGCGTCGTTTCTTCTGCAGTTCGAGGTCACTCTGGGCCGTTGGGATTTGGTGATGACTGAGATGGTAGATACGCGCGGTCACAGCGAGAGCCTGCTCGGCGATACGACGTAGTTCGGCCTCGGCGGTAATCACTTGATCGAACTCGTCATCCCATAGTGCACGCTGATATTCTTGATAGAGGCGACGCGCACACCGCACGACTGTACGCAGTACTTGTATCTCCAGCGTCGGCTGGTTGTGGTCGACGGCAAACACGGGGCTTGTCGTGAACGATGGGTAGACGTCCCAGTCGCTCCACAGCATAAGGTTAGATGCGTTTGCGAGCACGCTGGCTTTGGCGCTCTGCAGTGTCCACTGACTGCGGTACGCCGACCGCAAGATTTCCGTCGCCTCTCCTTCTAAAGTCGCCCACGCGGTCGTGAAGGCTGTGGCGGCGTCAGCACTCTCCATTGTGTTGGAGGAGGTCGTGGGCATCGCGATCGGCGGCGCGCCGCACTCGGCATGGCGAACGAGTAATGCCCACGCTTTGTCAAACACGCGCTTCATCGCAACCTGGCCACCAAGGTGGATCACGAGCTGCACGCGCTGCTCGTCGACGACCGCGCGGTGAAGCTCGCGCCAGAGCGACGGCTCACCGGCTTCGAGCTCGTAGACGTCGTCGCCACTGACAACGGCACACCGCAATGCGCCGCCGTTGGCAAGGGTTGGTGTATGGAATGACGCGATATTGGTAGTCGCGTCCTCATGGTGGACCCCGCTAAACACCACGCGGTACTGTCGCCCGGGGAGGAGGGACCCAATACGAAAGACGGTGGGTCGTCGCGCCGGCGTTGCGTGGTTGATCACACGACACTGAGGCACCTCTGCCCACGCGTCCATACGGATATCATAGATAAGTACATGGCACGCCACGGTGGTTGCGCGGTCCACCTCTAACAACACACGCGCTGTGGTGGCGTCCACTTTGCCAACGACAGGTCCGAGCAGCACGCGCACGCCGTCGTCACAGGCCACCACGTGGCCAAACACACGTGTTTCATGGGGTAACAACACATCAATTTGTGGGCGATGAATGAGTGAACGTACAGTACGGTCCATGTCCGCTAGGTGGTCACGTAGCGACTCCACGCGTCCCATCGCTGCGGCCTCGGCAGCATCGCTTTCGGCGTTGCCCATGATTGCCCTTGGTAGCGGTAGTCATGTTGAACCCCGCCAAGATCCAAATACCTCCCACACTTAATAAAGGTGCCTGTCATATTGAATATATGTTGTCCGGTTCAAGAGGTTGTAGGGTTGTGGGACTAAACCGGACCGGACCGGTTCGGTTTACTAGTGGAGCTGCTGGCGGTGAATGGCTCGCGGTGGCGGAAGCAGGTCGGCCTTTCGCATGCGGTTCCATCGCCAACACTTCCAAACAGGTGCGTGGGCGTGGCGAATGACTGCAGGGAGGATGATGTCTAATAGGAGTCTCTTTCATCAATAGGTAAATAGTGTATCATGCCCGCCAAGACCAAGTCCCCGCAGAAGAAGGCCGCCGGCGCCGGCAAGGTCGCCAAGCGCGCCAACTTTGAACTCGCCCGTGGCATTAACGCGTTCTCGGCCAACTCGCAGCGCCGCAAGAACGGCAAGTGGCGCGTCAAGACCGGTGGTGAGAAGAAGGTCACCGCCAAGAAGCAGGTCTCGACCAAGAAGTGGTACCCGGCCGACTACATCCCGAAGCCGTTGCCGTCGGCTAAGACCGTGCGCAACAGCAAGAAGACCGCCAAGCTTCGCAAGTCGATCACGCCCGGCACGGTCCTCATCCTGCTTTCGGGCCGCTTCCGCGGAAAGCGCGTGGTGTTCCTCAAGCAGCTCCCGTCGGGTCTGCTCCTCGTCACGGGTGAGTCTATTTTTCGAGTCCAGGCGTGCAATTCCGATGATGCAAATCGACTTTCGAGAGGTCGCCGAGGCGGTTGTGTTGCGGAAACCAACGCGCTTGCCGATCTTGTCAGGACGACGCTTGGTCACTGTGATCTTGTATGGGATCCCAGCGGTGGAGTGGACGAATGGCGGGGGAAGCAGGCGTCGAGGGGACTGCCTACTGGAGCTTGTGTTGCTTCTTTCTCCTTGGAGGACGAAGGGATGCTGCCTGGTAGACGACTGACTCACTGACCGGAGATCGGAAAGATTATGAGAGCTGAGGAATCGCTTGCGTATCTCCTCTACCATTTAGCTTGAACCCGAGTTGCGCTGACGATGGGTTATTTGCAATCGCTTAGGCCCGTACAAGGTCAACGGTGTCCCGCTTCGTCGTGTGAACCAGGCCTACGTCATTGCGACCTCCACCAAGGTCGATCTCGCCGGTGTCGCTGTCCCGGAGAACGTCAACGACGAGTACTTTGCCAAGGAAAAGTCCGAGTCGAAGAAGACCAAGGAGGAGAAGTTCTTCGCCCAGTCGAGCGCCGTAAGTTTGCTTTCTTTCCCTCCATTTTGGTCGCACGTGGGCGAGTCTCGTTGCTGCTGTAATTGGTCGCGAGTTACTGTCGCTTGTCGTTCTGAAAAGGCGGCGTACGGCAGTGACTTGCGTACCGCCATTTCGAGAAGGCATCCGTGGGTTATAGAGTAACTCCCTGATGGGTGGTCGCTCCCTACATCGCCGACTCAAATCATCAGCGCTTGGGATCGCTGTGCCAAAGCTCCCTCCTCCACGCGGTACTAATCACTACCTTTTTTATTATAGGCCCCGGTCATTGCTGAGCAGAAGAAGAAGGACCAGAAGCTTGTCGACGATGCGCTCCTTAAGGTTGTCGAGAAGGAGAGTTTCCTCAAGGTCTACTTGAACGCCAAGTTCTCGCTCACCAAGAACGACCGTGCCCACGAGCTCAAGTTCTAAGCGGCTGATGCGGATGGATTTTTCTCGCATGGGTCTGCCTGTGTTAATTTGGAATAATGCAAGCAGACGCACATCACCTGTTGAACTCAAAATTATCTCTCTTGCGTTGCTCCATTTTGGGCTGATCCGATCATCCTCGGTCTGTAGCTTATCACATCCTCTCTAATGTGATGATCGATTTCGAGAGGGATGGTACTACATATCACCACAGACGCAATTAACGAGGCACAACGATGCTGGTGGATAAGCGGCGCGAAGCGCTGCGTCTGTATCGCGAGATCTTGCGCACAACGCGCCATTTCCAGTGGACCAACGAAAACGGAGAAAAGTGGTATGAGTGAAACCGTGGTGTTTTGAGCTTCATAGCGTGCGTGGTCGCTGAGAAGCATTAACCAGAAGATGGCATGTTGGATTGTAGGTCGACGCTGTTGCAGAAGAATGCGCGCATGGAAATGGAGCAGAACCGCCACGAACAGGTAGGTGATCCTCAATCTATCAAGACATAGTAGATGACAAGCTGGCTCACTGGTCGTATCGATAGAACTCGGAAAACATCGCCAAGATGATCATTCTCGGCTGGCGGGCCGTGGAAGAAGTGCAGCAAAAAATGGCAACCAAGCACACCGAGATCCAGCAACAACAGCAACAGCCACCACCATCAAACGGGACCCCATCGTCATCATAACAGACTGAGTGTGAATAAGACAGCGTTGAATTCACTAGCATTTTTCGATCGGAAGCTTACTTTCGAGACGACTGATAATCGTCTTGGAAGCCGACCTCTTCTCTTCGCGTGGTCAGAGGCAGCGCCATGGCGCGTGCATTCGCGAGATCGAGCTGGTCGTCATAGTTCATAAAGTGTTGGTTGCTGCGGAACTCCAAATAGAGCGTAAACAGGACGTGAAGCGACTCGTAGACGTTCTTGTAGACAGGGATGTCGAGCATGGCACAGACGACGCGGATGTACTGCTCTAAGGAAATATCCAAAGCCGCCCCCGGCAGCGTCGCTTTGCTGAGCAGCTCTTCAAATTCATCGGGCCACACTTGCATGAGACTCTCAATGTCGGGCATGGGTTTGGTATAGTGGACTTGAGGCGGTGGCTTGGTGCGATGGAGGTCGGCAATGCTCTTGACCCACCGGTCGATGTCCTTGGGGGATTTCTCAGCATTCTCTATACTCCGGACGACAATGTCGCCGTGCTTTTTCTTGGACGTGGACCGGAGCTGGAGGTCTAGGACGGTTGCGTCGCTCTGCTGGAGCGACGGCTCGTCCAGCATCTTGAGCCCTAAATGATCCGGCTCACCATCTGGGCGTGGGATCTTGAGAAAGGCGTCCATATCACCGACCGCTGGAATGTACTCTGGGATAAAGCACTTGAGCCGTGTCTCAAGCTCAATCTCTTGGGGCTTGAAGCGACCAATGTACTGAAATAATTCCTTGACTTCATTCGAGACCTTGAGGTTCGCAAAGTCGCTTTCTTTGTAGGCGCCGGCACTCGTCATCATGGTTGCATGGGCCGCGCTGTTGGCCGCGGCGTCTTTGGGGTTTGCTCCTCCTCCACCACCTCCGCTCCCACCACTTCCAGCAGCACGTGCTCCCTTTTGCTGCTGCTTGCTGGGGGCCACCTCTTCCTCGTCCTCCTCTTCGTCATCATCGTCCTCTTCCTCATCATCTTCATCATCATCCTCTTCACTCCCAGATCCCCCAGACGAACTCGCCGACTCCTCCTTCCGCTTTGGTTCTGGTGCCTTCTTCTCTGGTTGGCGTGTTGGGATCGGTGTCGGCTTGGCGTTCTGGACATTGAGCTTTGTCTCCTCGAGCTTGGGCGCCTCCTCTTTCTTTGTGACAGCCACCACTGCGTCCTTTGGCTTGGCTATAGCAGCAATAATCGGCTGCGCCGCTGGCGATGGTTTCTGATTCTTCACACTCTTCTTATCGGGACTCGAGGGTTCGTTCGTGTCGATACTATCACCTGAGTCGCTCAGATCCATCTCTTCATCAAACGGACGGTTCTTCAGCTCGGCCCCTGTCGCAGGAGTGCCCGAGGAAATGCTCTTATCTGTCGCGTTTTCGGGGATGCCGGCGATCCGTCCCGCTTGTTGCGCGGGTGGTTTCTTCACGGGACTCTCTAGATCCTGGGCACTTGCCGAAAGTTCAAGGGCTTCGTCAAACGGCATGTTTTTTAGCGTCTTGCCGCCTTTCTTTTTGGGCGAGTCGTTGCCGGCTTCCGACATGTCGGCTTCGGATTCGCTTAGGTCGACGGCTTCGTCAAACGGTTGGTTCTGAAGACTCCGTTCAGAGCCCATTTTCCCACCCTTGCTGTCCGTGCCTTTTCCATTTCCTGGTGTCGCTTTGGCGTCGGCGTCGCTGCCTGATTCCGACAGTTCTTCGTCGCTGCCCGATTCGCCACCGTCACTGCCACTGCTGGACATGTCGTCGTCCTCTTCTTCCTCGTCGTCGTCGTCACCTTCGTCCTCGCGCTTCGCATCACGCTTCGACATGTCCTCGCTATATTGAAGTACTACGTAGTAAGGATCACCAGGCTTTTATGGGAGAACCGAGCCAGCACTGATGGAGAGGGAGTAGATGGCTTGGAGACGACTGTTCGCATCGTGCGTCGCTTCGCTATCGAAGATATCGGATGAATCGGTTTTAATGAGAAATGGCTTCGTTCTGTGACACGTGTACACTTGATAAATGTATGCCAAAATATCATGCAGGTCACCTCTAGTGGTCCAAAATTACATGTATGAATCAAAACCGTCGTTGCTTCTTCTTCTTGCTGCCATGGGCTCCAGCGCGGGCATTCTGGACTTGCAAAAACACGCGCTTGGTGTACGAGCGCACGCTGTCGTCGGCCATGATTTCGTCGGTAAACGTTTGCTGGCGTTCTTTCTTGGTGAGGCGCGCCGACTTGAATTCGTGGGCGCCTTCAATGACGGTCCCCATTTGAAAATGCGTGGGCATTTTCTTGGTGTGGTCCGAGGTCTTGTAAAACTTTTTTGGGTCCAAGTAATTCCGCATTTTTAACAGAGCAAAATCACGGCGCGCGTCGGCGTCCATTTCGTGGGTCGCCATGCCAAACCACTTGCGCCCGGCGCTCGTGAGGTTCTGGGCTTCAGTCCGCTGGCGATTAGATTTGGCGACGCGTCCGAGCTGCTGCGCCAAGACTTTTTGCTCCTCGGCTGCGGCTGTTGCGGCCACGACCTTGGCGCCGAATGCTTGCTTGGTGCCTTCAAACTCGAGGAATTTCGTGCGCGACGACGCGCCGCTGTCCAGTGTGTCCGGTACCAAGTGGCGTTCTGCCTTCGTCGCTGCCGCTGAAGCTCCGGTGGTCGACTTAGCTGTTGTCGAGAGGCTGATGCTGCTTGCCGCCATTTTCGCCTATGATAATCAGCATAAATCTCAATCAGCATGGCAGATGAGGAGCTATCCACAAAATCAAATTTACGTACGTATGCCTCCACATCCATGTCCTCCTCATCCTCTTCTTCCTCCTCATTGTCTTCTTCGCTTTCCGACGTGTCCATCATGACGATCTCTTGTTCGACTTCCTCTTCCTCCTCTTCGATGACCTCGGCGACTCCAGTGGGCTCCATTTTCTCCACCATCTCCAATTCCACTGCGACCTCCACTTCCGTCACCTGCGTGACAACCGTCTCGATCTCTTTCTCCGATTCCTCCTCCGCAATCGACTCGGGATCATTGGATGTCGTCGCAGCGACAGCAGCCTCCACGATCGTCTCGACTACTTCCGTGAGAAGCTCCTGGTTCACAGGCGCGTCCTTCTCTTCGCCAGCCGAGCCATTGTCCGTGTGCGGATCAGACGCTGCATCGCTCTGTGTGGCCGCACTTTCGTCGCTCGCATGCTCGGCCGCAAGCTTGCGTGGGCGTCCACGCTTGGTAGCGCTGCCTTGGGAGGCTTTGGTTGGCGTCGCGCGTTGCGGTGGGGACGAGGCCTTGGTGGCGCGTGAGCGGCGAGTAGACGGCGACGCAGCTGAGGCACTGGGCGTAGGTGAGGAGGGGGCGGACGAGGCGCCTTGCTTCTCCTGGAGGCGTGCAGACGACCGTCTCGTGCTCACCATGTTGGTCAAGAGTCCCCACATCAGTTGATGGTCAAGCGGCGCTGGTGGCGTTTGGTTGGTTGGTTGGATGACATGAATGTACTGTACTACTTCGGGTAAATACGAAGGGTTACATTTTCTTAGGTTAACTATGGATATGGTTACATTTCACTAGGTTCGCAGTTGAACGCAATCACTATTGCAATTTGCAATTGCACTGTATGAGAATGGCGAAAGGCAAAAATGGCGGCGGCGAGAAGAAGCTCAAGAAGAAGCAGATTGCAGCAGTGGGTGACCCATTTATATATTGTCGCCACGCGTGCTGGCACTGCCCAGATCAGTTCTGAGGGCCTCGGTTTTGTCGTCAGCATACTGAGATCTAGTGGAGTGATAGGCCGGCGATCGAAACGATGCCAAGTCGGGCAAGGCATCGCTGCGCGCCGAGCGCAAGAAATCCAAGGGCAAATTGTTTACAGTGAATGAAGACTCGGTCAAGATCATGCGCAAGACGTTGGCTGACATTGGCTGCAAACTCAACGTACGTATGCCGTGGCCATTACGCCAAGCTGACCACAGTCTGGACTCATGCTAATGTTGGTGATATGTGGGCCTGCAGGAAGTAGAAGCCGACGGTAATTGCCTGTTTCGGTACGCGCTACCTGTTCTATCAATTGTGATATTGCGTTGGCGGGTCTTTTGATCGTTGTATGCCTTGATGATGCAGCTCCTTAGGGGATCAGCTATTCGGCGATCAGCAACAGCACGTTGAGATCCGAAAGGTAGAGCTCCACGTGTCGCCTTCACACAGGTGGATCCTCACAATGAACCGTTGGTTGCACTTGTCAGCGCGTCGTAGACTATATCGAGTCGAAGCGAACCGACTTTGAACCGTTCATGGAAGACGAGGAGAAGTTTGAGCATGTACGTCCACCTCCACTTAGTGAGTTGCATCTACCAATCCACTCACGTCCACTCCGTCCACTCCTCCTTCTCGCAGTACTGCAAACGCATGCGAGAAGACTCGACATGGGGCGGCAATCAGGAACTGTATGCAGCAGCACGGCTTTTCAGCGTCTACATCGTCATCCACCAAGAGAGCTCCCGCATGATGATCGAATGCGACGCGCAAAAACCCACACGCGTCCTCCACATTGCGTACCACGGCAGTGACCACTATGACAGCGTGCGGTCACTGCGCGACACCGACATGAATGCACCACCCGTAGAGATCGAGCTCGGTATCGATGGGTTCCGTCCAGACGATCTGACAAAGGTAAGTGGCTACTGTCAGTCAACTAGAGCCTATCCGCGTGTGCGTGTTGTGCTGACGATTGGCTGAGAAATATTTCAGCGGTGGAGGACACAGAAGGCGTCCACTATTGAGTCTGCGACATCACCAACAGGAACCCATCGGATAGTCGTGAGCCAAGGCGATTCGACGACAACGTCAGCGACAGTGGGCAGTGTGACGTCCGGCCTTGACGTACTGAGTCTTCACACCGGGGAGTTTCAGCGCTCGTCTGCCCCCCATACACCAGTCGTACTCAGCAAAAAAGCCCAGCGGCTCCTGAAGAAGCAGACGCGATCATCGGCTTCAGCTTCAGCAGCATTGAAGTCAAAGAAGTAAGCCATGAGGAGGTTTTGGACCAATAGAACAATGTTGCGGAACTGCCTAATCTGTTGCTTTTGTGCTCTGTGTATTTTCAGTCTCTGGACGTCTCACATTTTCTGTGGACTGCAGTGGACGCATCGAGAATACTGGATCGTTCCAGTAGCTCCGTCAGAGGGTTATTGTTGGGTATCATCCAGAGACACGAATCATCACCTTCAGCTTGCGATGCAGCTGGGTGTAAACGGGGATCACCGCCGGTCGTAAGTCGCATGCGATGTAAATCCCAGCTTTCAAGGAATCCAACAGCTCTGTTTAAGGAACGTTATTTGCGTGTCATTGGTCCGTTTCTAAATTCGCGTCTTTTGATTCGCTATAATAGGCTGATGTTCCTCTTGCGTTGATGAGCTTGATCCGTAAAAGCGTTCCTCAAGGCCATCTGGAAATTGACTGCTCAGTGGACGCAAGGGGGGGCAGGTCGTGGGATTTCTCTGTGAGAAATCCTCCGCACAGGCTTTCCAGACTTCTCTAACATTGTAAGCGCAAACGTCGTGCAAGCTTGAACCCGTTGGTTCTGGATCGATTCCAGAGTCGTCTAGTCCAGTCCATTCCAACCCGGTGCCGTCCGATTCCGCGCTTATAATCACTTTCTCAGCGAACGCGAACCCCATATCGCGAGGAAGGCGATCGCATCGACATCGTGTCGATATTTATCTAGCACAACACACACACATATCCGTGACAATGACCGGCGCCCACGTCTTCAACGTGCCCCAGCCGTATCGCGCCAAAGAAGAGACGGTCGAGAAGCCGCGCTCGCGGTTCCGCTGGTTTGGCCACGTCGCGCGTCTCGGCAGCAACAAGCACACGACTGCGTCCCAATCAACGAGCCACCGCACACACAGCAGCTACATCTCGAGCGACCACGATATCTACTCGCCCGTGAACTCCCCGCGCGGTGCGACCTCTAAGAGCCTCACCAGCGAAGCTGATTTAACACTCAACGACACTAACTCGTCACTGCTGAAACTCGGACTGCTACGGCGCCACCACAATAACAACAGTGCTGACTCACTGCGGTCCTCGATCGCGTCCACAACGTCCACATCGACCACACTCTCGGACGACCTGTCGCCGCCGTCGTCCACAACATCGTTATCCTCGTCGTCTGCATCCACACCACCGCCAAGTAACAATGACCTTGACTCACCGCGGATCGCGGACGCGACGTGGCGCGACGATGCCCACGTTATCCACCACTATGCGCGTCTCCACTGGCGCGTCGTGCGCATCCAGGCAGACGGCAACTGCCTCTTCCGCGCCGTCAGCGATCAGATCTACCGAAACGAAGCCTTTTACGGTGATATCCGGCGGCGCGTCGTCGAGTACATTGAGCGGGAGAAAGAAATGTTCCAGCCATTTGTAGAGAACGAACAGACTGGACAGTTTGAGCCCATTGATGCGTACTGTACACGCATGAAGCAAGACGGTCAGTGGGGCGGCAATCCAGAATTGTATGCGGTCGCACGGCTATTCAACGTCCACATTGTGGTCCACCAAGGACCGCTGCGGACACTCCGGATCGAGAACGGTTCTGTGGGCGCTCCGGAACTGGAGATCCATCTTTTGTTCCGGAACGATCACTACGATAGTCTCCACGACGAAGCCCAGCTCGACGACAAACCACGGCTATCCACCAGCATTGCGGCTGAACTGGATGCGGATGTGGCAGCGGCGCGCGGGTTGACAGACACGCTGAATAACCAGATTGAAGACAGCGTGTTGAATACCGACAAGAAGAAGAAGAAAAAGTGCGTCGTCTTCATTGGCGAGCAGACGCGCGTCGAACGCGTCGAGGTCGAGCTACCGCAGGTCGTTGTCCACGCGCCGGTGCGGTTCTTTCTTCGACGTGGCAAGGTCTGTGCGCTGGAGGAGACCAACCAGCTTCAGGAAGAGGAGCTCTTTCAAGAAGAGGAGGAGGAAGAGGCCAGCCAGGCGAGTGAGATTGTCGCTGAGAGTGAAGCGTGTCTGGTCGAGGAGCCAGAGTCGCCACCCCCGATGGAGGAACCCAAGCAGGAGAGCGAACTGAGTGTCGCGCGTGTCAACCGCGTCAGCTTTCGACGCGGCCGGCGCGTTGCCGCATGAGCCGAAGACGGGTTTCGGGTGTAGACAAGTGTGATTGATATTTGATTCTGTAACCTTCTCCGGACGTACGCCTCGCCGATGGAGAAGC
This sequence comes from Pythium vanterpoolii, assembly GCA_023334535.1. Taxonomy (NCBI): domain Eukaryota; phylum Oomycota; class Peronosporomycetes; order Pythiales; family Pythiaceae; genus Pythium; species Pythium vanterpoolii. The sequence goes on from JAADVD010000027.1 coordinate 97,734, forward strand.
AAATGAGTTGTGTTTCTCCTCAAAGCGAAGAGGAGAAACGAGAGGATTGTAGCGTATGATAAGCAGCTACCAAAAGGGGCTCATGCACCTCTAACGAAAAAGAAAAATCTCCCCGGAGGAACCCATCGGAAGGTCCCTTCACCACCATTCCCTTTTGTCATTCTCTGAATACAGAAACGGCTTGGCGAGTCACGACCCGATTTAGCTCAAGGAAAGACCCTGAGAATCCCTCTTCAAGTGCTTCTACTACGTAGTACAACGTGGTACAGTAGAACGATCATCATGGCGGCACCAAACAAGCTGGGGCTTGTCTCTCTCTTGCTCGACACGGACTCGGCCATTGGGATCCTTGCTGGGCTCTCAAAGCTGGCGACCGTATCAACGAATGAAGGCGATGACGACAACGGAGAGGACGATGGAGAGGACGACGGCGAGGATGACGCAGAAGCCCGCGATGGTCTCAGCATTGGATCTCGTCGCAGTAGCGGAGCGTCCAACAGTGAAAAAAAGACGGGTCGGCAGCTCAAGCCGTCATCTCGAGGCAATGGGCTGGCGTCCCCTATTGACGTCATAAACTCTCCGTCCAAGCTATCCGCAGCCGCGAAAAAGTACTCTGTTCGAAGACAGCGCGACGTGATCCGCAAGCTCGAGGCAAGAAATCAAATCCTCAAGCAGGAATTATCGATCGAATTCCGGGACGCCAAGCAATTGCTTGCGAACGAGAAGCGGCAACGCGTCGAGCACTTGCAGAAAATGACCGAGACGTTTGCGACCAAAGTCGAAGCCACTAAGAAAAGCGTTGCGAAGCTGGACGAGCAGATTGCGCAAAAAGAGCACGAGCTGGATACGCTACGGCTGCAGCAGTTTCACGGTACTCCCAGCACCACAAGCGACAATGGGTTTGGTGGTAGCGGAGCCAGTCAGGCATCGGGCGAATCCAGCGGAGGGGGAGGAGGTCAAGGTGGTGTAGGAGAGACCAGTGCCGTGATCACACGGCGGGAGCGGGCTCTGGAGAATCGGTTGGAGCTGTCGCTGGTCAAGCGCAACGAAATGGACTCGATCAACAAGCATTTTCGCTGGCAAATCGAAAAAGTCCGTAAAGACCGTGTGATTTTCGACGGCATTTACAAAAAGCTCGAAAAAGAACTCCGCGATTTCCAGACACGGCACGAGGCCACGCTGGCTGAGCTGAAAAAGGCGACGGACGCCAAGGAGCAAGTCACGCGGGAGATTCAGCAGATTCAAGAGCAGGCCGATACTGAGCAGCGGCAGTACGAAATCGAGTTCAAGGAATTACGCCTGGCGATTGAAAACGCCATGCGCGATGTCCAGAAAGCGAACGACCGTCTAGGTAGCGTTGGGGCTGTCGGGGTCTTTGGCGAGCGAGAGGAGTTAGCTGTGGTGGGTAATAAGCATCACACACGGGGCGGTGGTGTGGATGGTAATGTTCTATCGCGCCACGCGGTGGTCACCAAATCCGACAGCCCCCTCAAGCGAATCGCAGTTCTCTCGTCGTGGAAAATCGGTTTTGACAAGGCCCTGACGACCACGAGCGATAGCATCGTTTCGAAATACGACCAAATCTTTGATGGCATCAAGCAAGTCACAGGCATCCACGACATTACCAAGATCACCGAAGCGATCGCCCACACCGACGAAGAGAACTTCAAGCGGTTTCGACACGTTGAGGAATTGCACCGAGAAGAAGCAACGCTGAAGAACCACGTCGAAGAACTCACTCAAGAAATCGAGGAGTTTAAAGCGAAAGAAGGCATTGCAACTGGCGCTACACAAAAGCAGCAGTACCGAACACTCGAATCCAAGCACCACGTAATGCTTGAGAAGAACAAAGCCTATGATGTCGAGTACGAAGAGACCACCACGAAACTCGCGCGCGTCAAGTCGTCGGTGCACTCGATCCACTCGATGTTGGCCCACGCCAACTGCGCTCGGAACGCCGATCAATTCAGCTTGCATGGAAATTCCAACTCAGCGTTAGGGTCGCACTCGGCCCGCGACATTACCGACTCAAATGTCCTAGAGTATCTCCAGGCCATTGAGATTTTCACGAGCAGTCTCATGAAAGAGACAAGTGCCGCGGCCGCGACTGTCGCAGGCGAGGGTTATTCGTGCGGGGATGATGCCGACTCGCTGGCAATGGCGTCGTCCCCTATTGGCCACGGTCCCTCCACGCTCTCGTCAGATCCTGCGCAAAAACTGCGGGTGCAAGTGCCAACGTTTGGTGGACTGAATGGTATGATCATCCTACCAGCCGCAGCATTTGCTCCTGCTCCAACAGTTGGTCATCTGCACAGCCGACAGTCGTCGTCATCAGCTATTCAACAGCATCAGCAGCGCAAGAAAACTGGTCGGTTTGAGCTGTCGTCGCACAAGTCGCTGTTTCAACAGCAATTCGCCGCGGCGCTCGCAGGTGGTGGCGGGTCTACACCGCCACCAGGCTCTGCCTCTTCGTTAGTATCCGCTGGCTCGGCGGCTGATATTCATTCCGTTGGAACGCCATCCACCTCTGCGTCTTCTCTCGCGTTGACAGCGAGCGACGCCGCTGATCCTGTCGAAGGCGACGAGGACGAGCGAGCGTACACTTACGAAGAGCTACGCAACTTTGCTGCCAAGCACATTGTCAAGAAGCGAGAAGATCCGATAGCACGGCGGGCCAGCCAAGCAAACGGGTTGGGAGGTCCAAGCACAGGGAACATCACCACTGGCTCGCCCACCAAAGCCAGGTGAGAGAGTCGCCATTGCCACTTCAACACATTCACTCCCGACTGTCTTGTCTATCGTGACGATCTGATTGGCTCACCCTTGAATGTGGCGTGTACCACGCTATATTCCAGAATACTGAATATAGAAGTGTGTCCTAATTTAGAGCGCAACCCTGGCGCTGTTAGCAAGCTTTTTTTAGTTTTGGAGTTTTCAATCTAGATTTTTTCAGTCTATTCCAAATCGTATCGGAGCTGTCAGCAAACTGATTATCGCCACCACGTCCATTTTCGCCGTGTTCAGAGAAAGAGCGCTTCGGACCGGAAAAGCCAGAACGCTTTGCTGATGACCCAGAGCTTTGCTCGTCATGGCTTCCACCAGTACCTTACTGTACACGCGCACAGAGAGGGGAAAGACTGTTGCCTGTCCGTCCTTCTGTGCTCGTTTAGGCGTATTGATTCGCGTCGTTAATGTCCGCATTAGAGTACGACCTTCCAGTAGAAACGAATGGTGGTGGTGATAAACATGGAGATACAGGGGCAATATTGATAGTCTTACTATCCATGGAAAACTGCACAGCCACGAGCGCACTTTAAATAACCAGTCGATTGGTTGGTTGGTTGTCAGCGAAGAGCAGACGCCATTTGAATTCAGTGTTCCGCACTCAGCACGAGAACGGCAACGGGTCGCTGCCGTAGTACGCCAGCATGTTTTGTTGGTAGCCCGCAAACTCGGCCAACTCGTTCTCCGCGTCGTCTTGGTCCAGCGCCAAGAGCGACGCCGGCGGTGACACGCACGTGACGTTATCGGCCGCAGCATTGTCATTCATCCATTGGTCGGCGGTCGCTGTTGTCGGTCCCATTAGGTGCGCGTTCACAAGCTGCTTGAGCTCTTGGATGCCCTTGGACGCGGCGTCGACTTGTTGCTGAATGCCGTCCACGACGCCTTGAAGCTCGGCGACTTCGTGGGACTGGCGCGCGGCTTTTTTCTTGGCCGCCGCGCTCGTCGACGACGCGCCGTGCTTGGGGGTCTTGGGCATACCCTTGGTAAACTTGTCCGATAGGTGCTTCTTAAGCGGAGACTCGGGGCCTTCCATTTTCACGTCTACGGCGTCAGCGAGCGAGAGCGTGTGCTCATAATCGCGCTTGATCTCTCGTCGCAGAAACGAGGCGTCGGCTCCCATGCGCGACAGGCGTTCCATCGCAATATCGCCCATGAAAGCAGCGTGGTGGCGTTGGGAATTGGGGAGTTGGAGAATGGAGGCTGGCGCTTGAACGGCAGGTGCGTGATCTCGCGCTTGCTCCTTGCTATTTTATTCTTGCAAGTGACATGCTCCACTGCTCCCATCATCAGCTTCATGGGCCATGGAGGAGTTCGTTGGGTTATGTGGTCGGTCGCTTCCTTTTGACACCTTGTATTTGGAGAAATCATGCAGTCAAGCGGAGCCATGTGGTGGTCGGTCGGCCGAACCTGTTCAAGGTGAGGTTTTATGGCTGGATTCATAAAACCTCGAATAAAAATGCATGTTCGTTTTCCTCGCCAGTGTTGACACACTTGGACGAAGTCGGACGCATCCCACTGGCTCAGAGGTCAGTGCTGGCATATGATTGGTCTCCCGCTCTCTCTCACCTCTCTGTGTTCCGGTTGCTCCGCGGCTGTTCGGTTGGAATACCTATACCAGTACGCTTCGTGGAAAACCAGAGGAGCCAGGTCGGATCATAAAGAGCACTTCGCTACGACTCACTACTGTAGAGAACTCGCACACAGCCTTCCACGCAACAGAAGATCACGCCACGAGTATTAGTATTAATATAGCTTCCGGCGCAACGCCAATGGCACCATCTGTGTCTGCCCAATGGGCATGCAATACAATCACTGTCGTGTTCTGGCAGCTGGCCTAAAAGGACACTGGGTGCCACGGACATTGGGTGACTATGAAGATTCCCCATACAATTACAAAGGGAATATCGTACCTACGGTGTTGTGAAATTGAAACCTCAGCGTCCACACTCCCACTTTCGGGAGCCCGTCACCGATCCCAGTTTTCGTGATCCGCTGAGTTTTCGAACATTTTGTCCAATAATCCTCTTGATTGGTTCAAATGGTCTCAATATATCTATCATTGGTTAATAAACTACTTCAGCAACACAGCCTCAAATATTCTATGTTTGCCGCCCATCAAGTGAAACGCCCGAATCCCTCTCTATGATAATGTTCTAGATGCAACCGTATTTAGATGGCATGACGCTGTGCTGGACGTTGGACAGCAGCTGGCTGGCGTATTCTCTCGCGCCACCTGAGATAAAATGCCAGCACCAGTTCCGCTTCCACTGCCAGGACTGCGGCGCGATGCGTCCAATGCTTCCGGTCCGTACAACTCACCATCATGCGGTTTGGGACAAGTGACACTGATTCCACTACTTGTTTGCGTCTCCCTATTGCAGTACACGGGCAGCACAGCGGTCGTCGTGCTCGAACGCCAGACCTTGTGACGACAGCGTCGCGTGACCCTAGCCAGGCGTCAAGCCGTCGACCTACCGCGGCGCTAGAAAGCACTGCATCCGCATCGACGGGTAGTGTCCGTGTGGTCGTGCGATGTCGGCCAATGAACACTGCCGAAAAGACGCGCGGCGACGCGCATTGCTTTCGCTTTGTGCCGAAAGTGAATCACGAAATGCAGGTCGTGTCGTCGGCTGGGCACGGCCGCGAGCTCGTGCGCAGTTTCCAGTTTGATCTCTGTGCAAGCGAAGAGCTATCTCAAAGACACTTTTTCCGGACGTGCGGTGTAGTTCCATTACTGGATTCGGTCGTGGAAGGGTATCTCGCAACCGTGTTTGCGTACGGACAGACTGGCTCGGGGAAGACCTATAGCATGTCGGGCGTCGAAGAGCTGCTTGCCGTGGCGCAAAAAAACCCGCTTGAATTGCCATCACCGAGGCACGCACTCCCTCGTGATAGTGACGTCGAGTTCTCCGACGGCATTATCCCTCGTTCGCTCAAGTACCTCTACTCGGTCTTTGAGAACGCGCCGAAAGAAGTCAAGTTCGTCGTGCGCGCGTCCTACTGTGAAATCTACAACGAGCAAGTGTTTGATTTGCTGAACGCCGCCTCGGGTTCGCTCCACGTCCGCTGGAACGACCGCAGTGGGTTCTATGTCCAGAATTCACTGGTTGTCCAGTGCGACTCGCTGGATGATCTCATGGCGGTCGTCCACGAAGGCCACCGCAATCGCCGCGTCGGATCGCATGATATGAACAAAGACTCGAGCCGGAGTCACTCGATCATGACCGTGCACGTGGACCGCGAGACGACCGACGCGAACGACGGCCACGTCGTGACCAAATTCGGCAAGATGTCGTTTGTCGATCTCGCCGGCAGTGAGCGACTTAAAGAAACCAAATCCACCAATGCCGAAGAGACCAGCAATATCAACAAGAGCCTGTTGACGTTGGGCAAGGTCATCTCGGCATTGGCGTCGAAAGCGAACGCCAACTTTATTCCGTATCGGGATAGTAAATTGACGAAGTTGCTGATGGATTCGCTCGGCGGCAATGCGCTGACGCTTATGATCGCCTGTGTTTCCCCATCGTCCGTCTCTCTCGAAGATACACTGAGCACACTCAATTATGCGACGCGCGCCAAGAACATTCAGAACAAACCGACTGTCCAGGTCGACCCGATGGAGTTTGCCCTCAGCAGTCTGCGGAAAGAAAACCATGCATTACGTGCCGAGAACGAGGCGCTACGGGTGCGGCTTCGTTCGTTGGGCGCAGGTGGGCGAGCGAGCGGATCATTGAGTAACCTCGCCCAGATACACGAGGACTCCGAGCGTCTGATGTCTGTCCCCTCTAACTCTCGACTATTACCTCCACTCCTGACCGACTCGACGTCTCAGTTCTTACCAACGCACGCAGCAACAAGGGAGAAGCGATCTGGCACGTCGTCATCGGCGTCGTCGTCCAGTCCCACGAACCGAAACCAGACCGTTGACGCCTATAAAAACCAACTCGCGAATCTCCAAGAGGAAAACGACAAGCTCATGCGTCACGCATCGCATACTGAGCATAAATTGCGTCAGCTTAAGGCTGAGAACGATACGTTAAGTACCACACTCGCGCAACAACAACCCAGTTTGAAAAATGCCCAGTCGCCGATCCATAAAGTATCGACGTCCAAAACAGTGCACCGCAGCTTGGGAGGTCAAGATTCGGATCCAGCGATGCAGCAGCTCAAGTCGCAGGTGCAACAGCTTCAACAGCGTGAACAGGAACTCATGCAGGCACTGGTACGTTGCATCACAGCTGCGGGTGAAGCGTATGCTGGACGAGCTAATTCTTATGTGGTGATCGGATACAGGCACGACGGAGTCGAGGGAACCGCGAAAGCTGACTTATAATGGGACTACTGCATTGCCAATACACACTAAACGGTTCCATTCGTCTGTCGTACCATCATGGACGACCCCGGCGCCTAGTGGACAAGATTCTTGTCCTCGCCGATGTAGCCATCTGACTCTCATTTGGATTTTGTCCTGACCAACACTCCTTTCGCGTACCTTTCAGAAACCTTGTGCCTCGATCGAGGTTTTATTCCCGTGATACTGGGCTTCCCTCCACATTCCATGGCCACAGCGGAAACCATGGGCACGCCGCTGCCGCGCGAGTCGGCGCCTTCTCCCGGCGTTAGAGGAGACGTCGCTGTGACTGTCGCCGCCATGAAAACTACCAAGAAGAAAACGGTGAATCTCTCGCTTCTTAAGCGCATGATGGATGATGACGACGACAGTAGCAGCAGCGACGACGAGAAACCCAAGGCGTCTATAGCGGCCACGTCAATGGCAGGGAAACCAGTGAAAGCAAGCGACGCAGCAGTGCAAGAGACGCGTCCGCGACGGGATAGGCGCTCAAGTCGAGGCGAGATAGAGAATGCGGTGGAGAAGCCGTCGAAAAACAAGAACTCGGAAAAGCAGCACGACAGAGACGATAGGAAAAAGAGCAGCAAAGCGACGGCGGCAACAAAGGACATGGAAGCAGGCGTCAAGGCGCGGAGTGAGCGCTTGCAGGTGCGCGCAGCAATCATGAAGTCGGCAACCACTGTCGCGGTGATCACACCTGATGAAAAGGCCAAGGCAACGAAGAAGAAGGAAGCGACAGAAGAAAAGGAACTCCTCGCGCCGCCACGCAAGCGACGAAGAATGGGCAGCAGCGACTCGGTCACCCACGACACAGAGCCGAACGCGCGTCGGATGGAGGGCGGGACGGAAACGTCCACGCCAAATCGATCAACGAGAAAGGCGTCGCGCGAGGTATTGAAGAAGCCGCAAGACACTGAGCCGGAGATGAAACCCCAGGCGTCCGAGGACGATGGGGTCGTGAAGGTGCCAAGTGAAAAGCGTGACTCTCTGCACTCAGCGTCAGCGAATGGCGAGTACACAACCGTAACGGCCATGAAGAACGTGGACGGTGACGACGAACGCCAGGGAGAACATCAGTCCAAGAATCGAAAGCGAACGCTTGAAGAGCGTGCCGGAGAAACGGCTTTGATGACTCAGGCTTATGAGGGAGAGTATGCCAAACGGAAGTCATCACAGCTCAATCGCCGGTCCAAGGTCATCTCGGAGGAAAGCGATTTCAGTGAACCAGAAGCACGAGCGAGTGAAGACAAGGTGGAGATCAACGACCAACGTCACGACGTTCACAATTCGTCCACCAAGACCAGCGATGTCGACGGTGATACCAAGAAGCGCAAACGGCTCAAACGCCCACTGTCTGCAACGTCATCGACCGGCTCCAAGTCTCAGTCGCTTGCAGTGTTACTTGATCGAGAAGGGTCTCGGGAAACGACAACACACGCTGTGCAAGTGTCTTCAAAAGAACGAAGAGAGAGAGTTGAAATGCGAAAGGACACGCGTGTAGGTCCGACATCCGCCACGGTGCGAGCTGTGCGTGGTCGCGAAGATTTGAAAGCGAGAAAGCGCCATCCTTCGGCACACGACGACGAACGTATGAAGATCCGACAGAAGGCGAAAGCGCGACCCATTGCCTCCGCGTTGGCGACCTTGGATGACTACATGAAAGTCCACGAGAAACGCGAATCCCGAAAGCGCGAGCATGGAAGTGAGGATGTGAGATCTGTTCAAGAAGCACCTGGAACGACGTCAGACGAGGACGAGAACCAACACTCAAATCAAACAGAATCAGAAGCTCGAGGTGTGCTTGAGACTCGCCACCAAAAGCAGCAACATCCCGATGATGTCGAGGTGCTGAACGAGAATGCAGGCACCGACAGTAAAGACTTGAACGGTGAGAATGGCGAAGAAGTTGTGCGTCCAAGCTCACCGGGAGATAGCACGTCGAGTCGTCAAGCTCCTGTCAGTGAGATCCCATCTAACGACGTCAAGTTGCCTTCGCCAAGCATCGTAGCAATTGCAACTAAAGTCGAGGATCTCGAAGAAGGTGCAGTATCGGATGGCGAGAAACCGGATACAGAGAAGAAGACAGCGAAGACTCTGATGGAGACGTCGGCGACTACGAACAATCGTAACGTCTTAGATCAAGCGGATCCAATATCATTTGTGATTCCAAAAAAGTGTCCGACCGCGGCTGCTGCAGCTCAATTATCACCCAAGAAATCGTCTCCTCTGGTTACCGCCGCACCACATCAGTCGGGGTCGAAGGAATCGTCGACGCCGGGCCTATCACGGTCGCCTGTGCCCAGTATCGACACAAGCGTTGCGGCGGGGAAACCAAAACCACGTTCAAAGAATCCGGTGCCACCGCAGATGACTCCGCTGTCACAACAGGAAACGGATTTTTTCCGGCTCGCCAAGAAAACGAATTCGCTCTTGAAGGCAGCGTCAATCACACATTTGCGTGGCGTTTTAGTTGCTATCCATCCTCGGTCACTGTCGGCGTTCGGATGCACAAGCGACCGCTTTGGTGTGATGCTTGAGTCGGGTAAAATGTACGAAGAGTTGACAACGCGGATGGCCTGCCCCACGCGAAAAAACATCAAGAATGGCAACCATCCGCCGAGTTTCTTCGGTGTCGCGATGGCGGCTCCCCCCGGCGAAGCCCCAGAAGATATTGCTGCGCTAACCTCCATGGGACAGGCTGTACCAAGAACGACCTCGGCATGTTATGAGCCGCTCGACTTTGCGAAGCCAGAAGATCGCGATTGGTACCTCAAGAAGATGTATGGCACTACGTTTGTCCCCCAATCGCTTCGAGAACGTGTCACATTGGTTATGCGCAATGCCCGATACGTTCGACGGTCTACGGGTCTACTCTTCAATGCCCAGCGAGACAAGGACGAGTATGCAGCTCAGATTGCCGAGCGATACACAGTCAATCGCAGTGTGCCCCGGTGTGATATTCTTCAGAAAAATTGGCAGCTTCTCGCGAATGGGCGCACGACGTTTCTGTTTCTCCATTACATGAACCGGGAAGACGCTCTGATCGCAAGAGGGAAGTTCAAGGACGATGACGGCGCGCCACTGATCATCAAGGGCGAGGGTCGAGCCAATGACACTGTGGCCAACCATGGTATACGAAGTGCACTGTCGCCTGGGCTGTCCCCGCTCCCTCTGCCTTCCCCGCCACCAAGACGGCGTTCCAGATCCCGATCCAATGGTCGCCGTTCACCTCCAAGGCGACTGCACCCTTCGGTACAGCGTGGAAGAGACATGGGGAGAGATGGACCACCTCCGCCATGGAACAATGACCGTGCTCCTCGGCCTCCACGTGGCCGTAGTCGTGACCGTGGAAGGGGCCGTCGTGACGGAAGACCATTTATGGATGCTCGGAACGGTGGTCGTTATGGATCTCGTCCACACTCTCGGTCTCCGCCTCGTCGATCCTCACAATCCCGCTCTCGTTCACCTCGGCCTTTATCGCAGCAAGATCCAATGATGAGGCCAGTGCCGCATAACTTGAGTGAGCAGGATCATGGTGCACAGATTTCAATCGAACGAAGCCAAGCGAGCGAGGACAGCGAGAACAAGATGGATGGTGAAATGTTGTCTCAGGGCACTGAATTTTCCAGTCAAGTTATGGCCGCATCGCAAGACAATTTATTCGGAGTGGACAGCTCCAGCAATTGTGTTGGTCGCGCTGATGACCATCGCCAACAAGGCGATGATCAAAATCCGGGTCTGCAACAACGTAATGCATCCCGCTCTCGATCCTGCTCTCGATCCCGCTCTCGATCCCGTTCTCGCTCCCGACCTCGCCATCCCGATGATCGACCGCCACCGTCACTAAACTCTGGTCGCCGAGACCCTGAAGATCGGTTTTCTCAGCGTGATCGCCATACTGGTGGCGAATACTACGGTGGTCGAGGGCACGATGGGCGACGTGGGCGGTCGCCTCCTGCGCACATGCATCCGAGTGAAAGAGATCGTCATGGCCGGGCGCCACCTGTGCACGTGCATGTTGGTGAGAGGGACCGCCTTGGCTACCATCAAGATCAAGATCGACACGGTGAGCATCGAGAGCATCATCATCAGCAACAACACGCGCACGCGCATTATGATGTCCGAGACTATGATCGACGAGGCCACCACGATGGAGATCCATATCGACGCCAGCACCATTCACACGACAATCGGCGATTCCACTAGATGTGCGGTCTGTGTATTTTATTTATGAAGGGAGGGTAGTGGAACAAGAGAAATACGCAAGGCTACCGATCCAGATTCTCTGGGTACCAAGGAAGCGACACGGGCTATGATGCATTAGCCTCGAGGTCGCGGCCTTTTTTGAACAGGAACTCGGCCAAGTAGTCGATCGGGTCGTCAGGCTGCACTTTGACAATCTCGAGCATGCCTTCGGTTAGTGCCGGCAGCACGGTGTCCATGAGGTACGTCCGCAACGGCTTGGCACGCGTTTCTAACAGCTCGGCTTCTTCGCGGTGGATAATTCCTAGGCGGGCGCGTTCGGCATCCATGCGCGCGTGGTGCGCCGTGGTATCGCGTTCTTCCTGGTCCAGTTCCAACTGCTGCTGTCGCACTTCCTCGTCGTGCTTTTTACGTGTGTACTCATGCTCCAGTTGCTTGAGCTCGTCGCGCGTCGGGTGGAAGTTGTGGGGCTTGCCGCCGCCTTGCTCCATGTACATTTTCACTGGCGCATACAGCACATCGCTACTATCAACATAGCTCGCCTCATTTTCCAAGTGGATCTCCACGACTTCGACACCGTCACGCGTGCCACTCAACTTTTGCTCAAAGAAAGTCCCCAGTTTCTCAATCTCAGCCGAGAAGATGGCATGTCGCGCAGTGAAGCGGCTCTGCGTGTTGCCCGTCGTTAGTGCCTCTGCGTCGCTCAACGCCTGGGCACGCTGCTCCAGCAATTCCTGCGGTGCATGCAGCACGACGACGCGGTTGGGAAACTGGATCTGCTTTTTCGGGCGGAGCTTGTCGAGGATTGCTTTCGACCGTGACTTGGAGAGCGATTTTGACTTGGCCTCGGCGTCGTCTTGATCGTCGGCGCCGTTTTCAGCATTCGCGGTCTCGGTTGGTGGTTCAGCCATGGCGTCGGCATCCGCGTCGCCACCGTCCTCGCCGTTTTCAGCGTTGTCGCCATGGTTAATCAGCTCGAAGATCCTGATCGCCTGATCCACCGAGGTCGGCATCCCGTCTAAGACAAAGCCCTGGTTGCGGCATACGGCGCTCGACAGTTTCCAGCGCAGCAGCGCTACGACGGTCGTCTCGGGCAGCTCGTCGAGGCTCGCGGTTTTTGTGTCGTCAGTGCTCGTGGCTCGCCACGCTTGGAGCTCCACGCAGAGCTGCTGCAACTCTGGGTCTTTGTCGTCTCCAGCGCCCATCGCGTTGCTTCCACCAGCAGCCTCATCCTCGGGTTTGGCTTCGGCAGCAACCAACTCGTCATCCGCATTTTCCTGCGTTGAAATCGTCGCGAGCACTTCAGCCGCAATGCTCTCGATCGTGAGATGCGGCAAATAATACTCTTTCGCGAGTCGCTGGCTCAGCATGGTCTTGCCTACGCGCGGCGGCCCCAGTACGACTGACTTGAGCGGCCGCAAGTCCATTGATGCGATGAAATCCTCGACGTAGAACGCCAAGTTACTCAGCAAACCGGTCGCAACGTGCTGGTATTCGTCCATCGCCACCAGCGACGTCATGGCCGACGTCTCACTCGCCGCATCAACGCACAAGTGCAGTTGCAAGGCCGCCATGAGGTCGCTTCCGCCTTCGCTTTGACTGCCTACACAGTCGGCGTCGTCCTCGCTCACCAGCAGCGCATCGACCTCATCCTCAGTGAGCACGTCGCGTATCGTGCCGTTGCCCAAGAGCGTACTGACTCCGACACACAAGTCGCGCAATGTCGTGCTTTGACTTGGCAAGTCGGTCGCAAAGATATAACTCTTGGGCACCGACGGTGCGGCTGCGAGACGACTCGCGAGCAGAGCCAAGTCGTAGACACTCACCATCGGCAGCAGGTTTTCGCCGCGTGTCGCGGCCGCGCTCCCAGACACAGCCGGCACCAGAAGCTCGCGGTCGGGGTACATCCACGCGTTGCGAAATAGCGGGGTCAAGCTGCTCTGAGCGCCGCCGTACAGCAGCCCGGCTGCGACCACACAGGTTTCAAAGACATCAACTTTGTTTGCACTCAAGACCTGCGTCTCGGCCGTCTTGAGCTCGGCATATCGCCGCGCCGGCTTGCGCGTTTTAAAATCGTCTTCACTATGGCCGCGCTGGTCTTTGGCGTTGGCAAACGCGGCGTTTTTGCTCCACGTGAGGATGCTCGAGATCGCAATAAACCGCTTCACACCGGCGGCTTCTTGATCTTCGTCTACATCATCAGCCGCGGCGGTGGACGCCTTCTCAAACTGCTTGAGGAGCTCCATCGCGGCTTTGGGACCCTGGGCGAAACCCGTGGCGATCACAACCTCGGCTTTGTTGAGAAGCTTGGTGGTCGTGAGCTTGTTGGTGATAACCGTGATGGGGTCTTTGACAGCGTCTTCGCGGTCGCTCCTAGGGTGTGAGAGCAACTTGCGTTTGGTGAGGGCGAGGTGGGTCTTGGACGGGACCGAGCCCAGAACTTCGTGGTCGGCATCCTGCAAGTGGCGCGCGATCGTCGCGCCGAGTGTCGTGTGCAGATTAGTCACGAACACGCGCATCGTAATCGAAAATAAGAGTGGTGAACAAAGCAGCTACAAGCCGACGCCAGAACAGAAGGTGCTAGATGCGACGCTTGGGAGTGGGTGTCGGTTGCAAGGAGAACCAAAAGCGTCGTGCGAAAATAACCGTCGATCACACCCCTGTCTCGTTGTATCAAAAAAGAAAGAGGTAAAGCTGAGCAATGAACGAGGGCTATGTATAATCACGGTGCGAGGGATCATGCATCGGCTTCACCTAAAGGAAAGAGCTGCGTCTCTGAATACGAACAGCATCGTGGTGATATCGGTGCGAAGAGCGAAAATTCCAATAACATGCCGTGGGAGAATGCATCAGCCGTGCCGGGGTCACCCAGCAACAAGCGCAATGGTACGTCTCCTCTCCGTGAGTGTTTTTTGGTCTCTGGTCGTCGCGAATAAAAAATGTGTCTTGCAGTGGGAGTGTTGGAAGTCAAGATGAAGCAGCGTCTTCAAAGCGATCCGACTGCCGTTGCCATCGGCTCGCTCCGCCACAGTCCAACACATGCCCACGACCACCAGCCTCACAAGAAGAAAGCCCAGAAAGTGCACAAACTGCCACGTCTCCACCATTCGCTCTCGGAATCAAACGCAACAGACCGACCGCCGTCGTTTGAACTTCAGCGATCCCAAACCATGGACGGACTTGACCTCCCCTCCCCGACACGGTCGCTGATCCTCAAGCACGTCGATCACGCCAAGCACAACCACGAGACCACACACAACGCACTACCACCAATCGCAGGTGTCTACAAGAAGCGCACAGCTTCAGCTCACTCGCCGTTTCCGCAGGCGTACCAGCGCGGCGAGCTGCCGATCATGCTCGACAGTAAAGCCGGCGGCCAGACACTGCGGTGGACCCAAGATATCGAAACGCTCGACTATGCCAAGTTACTGCCACTATTTCTCCAAGGCATGCGCGAGACCAGCTTCCCCTACATTTTTATGGCGCGCGAAGGGGCGTTCCAGCTCCTGCAACGTGGCCATGCATTCCCGACCCGTGTGGTAGAATTTCTACCAAACATTGTGCCGGCTGTGCGCGCGATTCTCGATCTGCGCGAGCCCCAGCACATGCGCGACGCACTGCGTGTGCTCCAGCAGCTCGCTCAGATTGATGGCGTCGGTATTGCACTCGTGCCGTACTATCGACAGCTCTTGCCACTACTCAATATGTTCAAAGCCAAGCGACGGAATATCGGCGACGCTATGGATTTCCAGCAGCACAGTGCGACCGACCTGAGTGCATTGATTGTTGAGACGCTCGAGGTCTTGGAACGCTATGGAGGTCACGATGCGTTTGTGAATATCAAGTATATGGTGCCTACGTACGAAGGCGCCCAGCAGTCCAAGTAAAAAATTATTCTCATTACGACCGAGGGGATTAAGCGAGTAAGACGATGGCGAGATGGAGAAAGCCGTCGGGATACGCAAACGCCTCGTACAAGGCGAGCAGCGGGACACTGAGGGGGATGGCGATGCCGTGGGTGATGGTTTCATGCTTGGCCGTCGCCGACGGCGATGAGAACAGATCCGGAAGGAGGAGAGCGAGTGCTTCGCCGAGCGTCGCGAGCGTTGGACTCACGGGCAGTTGGATCACAACGGGATCGTTATCGACGTAGACACGTAGTGGGATAAACCGCATGGTACCCGCAGAAGCGAGCTGGAGATCACGCGTGGCCATGGAGAACGAAGCGGGGTCGTCTGACAGTTGACATGTACTTTCTATTAGAAAAGGCATGTTGAGATAGGGAGATTTCGACGTACTCTGGAGGATGCTGGTCCAGATTTGGGACTGCTGAGCTTCGGGCATGCCCATGATAAGTTTGGTCGAGCCGGTCCGTAAAAACATGGACTGCTTGAGCGCGTGCATGAAGTGGAATTCAACGACTTGCTCGTTTTCGCACGGCAGCACCTACGTCACATGATTCAGTGGTTTAGTCTTCGTCCAGAGTCCAGAGTCCAGAGTCGTACGGACCTCGTCTGCTGGGAATCCTGAAAAATGAACTGTGATACGCCACGGCAATGGTGACTGCAGTTGCTGCTGATGGGGCTGGCTCAGATCGTAAAGTACGCCACATGGCAGGTGCCACTTGAGCGGTCGGCTATTGTGCTCAAACCATATGGACTGGCCAGGCAGCCCTGCGATGGGCGGCGCCGCATCGCGAAAGTACTCGATGACCGTGCGCGTCTGGGAAATGAGGTAGCCCATGCGCGGCAGCATCGCCTGATGACCAGAAAGAAAGGGTTGGTTGATGGGTTAAAGTGGGAACAGAATGAAGTGGCGCCGTGCTGACGTAGAAAGGTCGCGGCGCGTGGAGCGTGGTGACATCGGCGGTGTGGAGGGAGAAGACCACGGGGATGCGTCCATGCCAGAGCTTCTGCTGCAGTGCGGCGGCGGCGGCCGCCGACAGCGACGAAGACGATGACGACTCGGCCATGGTGGCGAAAATTGCGGATCGGAATTCCTTGCGTGCTTTTCTTCTTCTTCCTGGTCTCAGCGAGCACCTCAGCTGATACGAGCATAGTGGCCAATCAGAGCAATTTATTCAATGAGTATCAGAGATTTGAATCTGAGAACACTATGTGGTCCACACACCATTTCGACATGGCTACACTTTGCTCGTCTTACGTCACCAGCGATCCGGAACGGGTCTTGCTACTCTTGGACGGCGGCACAAGCGTACCCGGCAAATCCTCGGGCAGCTCTTCACCGTCATTCACCTTTCCACAGAGATACATCGCGACCGCAAACTCGTCGGCATCCAGACACCCGTCCTTGTCGACGTCCGACAGATCCCAAATCGCTTTGAGCGTCTCTTGCGGACAGCCCGTGGCTTGGAGCGGCGCCATGCACACTGCGCCGGTCGCTCTTCCCGTCGCATCCACACGAAGCGTTTTGAAAACGGCGTCGTACTCGGCTTTGTGCGGCGTGATTTCCCACTCGTACGCCTCTGTTGGGATGGCAAATGGGTTCGATCCATCCAAGGCCGCCGCCAACGCATCCGCTTTGGAATTGCCTTCGCGCTTAGGCAAAAGCGACATGAGCTTGGGAATGTCTTTGGACAAGAGCTCATCAATTGCTTGGATCGCTTTGACGTTCAGGCCACTGAAATTCTGGAATTTGCGTTCGCCACATTTGCGCGAAAACTCCTCCAAGTTGGGAAAATCACCCGGCGGCAAATGGTACTTGCGCTGGACTTCACGAAACACTTCGGCCATGTTCTCAATGAGCTCGCGCTGCTTTTTGTCTTTGCCGACCATGGCCGGCATTTTGTCTTTCAAGTGCCCTATGACATAGGCGTGCACTTTCGCCAGTCGCGCTCGCTTTACAAACTCGTTGATTTTCCGGACCGCAGCGTTCTGCGGGAGATTCCGGAGTTCGGACATGAGGTCTTTTTCTTCGGCTTCAAAGAGCGGCGCATTGTCCGTGTGGAGGAGCGGTTGGTCCCAGAACGACCCAATAAAGACGCGCATAACTTCCGGGGTCTTGAGGACTTTGCCCATGGACCACATGAGGGCACCGTACCTAGAACCCCAAACCCATGCATCATCCATCAATTAGTTAGTATCGACCATCAAACACACACGGGGATGAGAGGTGGGAGAGGAGGGAGGGAACAGTGGGGTGATCAGATACCGTCCGCGTTGCAGAGCGCAGCACGTCGGGCAGTAGCGAATGCTGATTTCAGTAGCGGACTGTGTCCTCTTCAGAACCCCTGCGCATTGGTTCACGTCGGCCGGTTCATCACATCACCCCATTCATCTTCTCCTCTTTGTACCCATACAGAACGTACACACGCATGAGTCGCTGCTGGTCAATCTGATCGGCCTTGTTCAGAATACATCGAATTTTGTCGTCGTGGCCTTTGAGCACTTCGATCACGCGCTGGAATTCGTCCGAAATGTCCAATTTGTGGGCGTCAAACAAGAGCAAAATCATGTCCGACCGCTCGGCAAACCACTTGGCGACGTGGGTGAAATCGTAGCCGCGGGCAATGCGCTGCTTTTCACCCGACAGAATGCCCGGCGTATCAATGACCGTAATGTTCTCCAGCAACTTGCATGGCATCTGGGCGGCTTCAAATTTATTGAGGAACGCCGTGCCAAACATCGAGAGACCACCGTAGGGGAGGTCAGGGGAGACCGCCACGGCGTTGCCAGGAATGATCCGCTCTTCGTCGCCATACATGACGGCAATAAATCGGTCCGTGGTGGGCTCGGGGCCGATTCGTTGACCGGGAAACGATTTGCCTAGTAAGTACTCGATGAACGAGGTCTTGCCGACCGAGTATTGCCCAATCATGAGCACTTGGGGCTTGGCGTCAAAGTCGGCATCGCTCCAGAGCGGCGAGTGGAATTCGTCATAAGCGTATTTTTTCTCAAGCGGTTTGAGTTTGGAAGCGTAGAGTTTCTTGAGGCCGTCGATGACTGCGCGGCTCTTGTTCGCAATGTCGGCGCCATCGCCCGAGAGGATGGAGGCAGCGTTGGAGTGGCTCGCGCTGCGCGTCGATACGTCCACCATGGACGCCGACGACGCCGACGATTTCATTTCCTTTGAGTTCGATTGGCTTGGTCGCTAGACTCTTCAGGCTTGAGATCGAAGAGAGGGGGGGTGGGGAGGATAGAGAGAGAGAATAGGATCCCTCAAATCTTGCATGGCGTGTGCGAAGCGACGCCTGGAGGAGGAGAAGAAGAAGAAGCGTCTCTTCGACGGGATCCCCGACCTCTTCAGTGTGCATCTCGCATCCCCATTTTTGGATCCTTTTTTGTTGTTGGTTTTGTTGGTTTAGTTAGTTCGCCAACAAATTTTTTGAAACTGTGGTTCGTGCGACATTCAAGCGACATGCGACGAGCCTGTCTAGATTGGTAAATTGGAAGGGACAGGCTGAACTGAACCTAGGACCGAATGTCATGTTGACGCAGGGATCAGCAGCCTCCATTTCTTCGCATGATTGCGCCGTCGCTACATGCTACTGAGCCAATATGCGAACACGACGGTGCTGACCAACGTTCCAACCGCTCTCTTTTCCCCCCGTCCTGTTCCCATATAGACAGTTTTTGGAAGGGCTTGATGGCTGCCATGAGTCATGACGAGTCCCACGTGACAGCTAGGGAAATTAGTTTGCCATGTTCAAATAATCGGAAAGGTAACTGATTTTTTTCAAAAGAAAATAAATGAAGCACAACAATAAAAAAACTACATTCTTAGTAGGCGACGCGCTGATACCGCATATTGGTGTCGTGGTGGTCGTAGGCACCCGGGGGACTCGAGTGGTGGTGCACAGGCACGGGGACTTGGTCGTGTGAATAGTCATCCACGACAATGATCCTCCGCATCTTGAACGGGCTGCCTTCCGGCGACGCCATGGCGGCCCGCATGACAGGCGATGAATCACTATAGTGACGACTACTTTGCTGCTCACGAGGACAGAGCTGATGATGGTCATAGTGCTCGGGCTGCCCGTGCTGATAGCGACCGAAGGTCTGGTCGGTCCGCATTGCCTCGGGCTCTTGCTCTTCGCGTGTGTGCTTGTGGCCAATGACGCCCAGGACAATATCCTCTTTGAGGTGTTGCTCCGACAGACTCAAATGCTCCAAGTGCCGCAAGTGCGCTTCGGCCGCCTGGCGTTCGGCCACAACAATGCCGTCGCGGCGGACGTAGGTTGCTGAGCCCAATTTTTTGGGGATCTTGACGTCGGCGATGGTATGGCTCGCGAGCTTTTTCGAAATGCGCATGGGATTGCAGTTGAGACGCGAGGTTAGGAACGCTCGCAGCGTTGTGCCTTCGGTAATATCCAATACCCCACGGAAAAAGCAGTCAATGAGACCCGCCGCGTACTGCTCTTCGTGCCGTGACCATGGACCACTGCGCGAGTACGACCGTGGACCAGCTGGAGGGCTTTTGACGACCGTAGGCGTGGACACAGCACGCGATGGCTCGGCCTTGATCTTGCGCGACGGCGTAGATGATGGGGACGACTGTACGGAAGCCAATACCGAAGCCTTTTCTTCCGTCTCCTCCATCTCGTCCGCACTGCGGTCACGGGCCTGGAGCCAGTTCTGTCGCAGTTCAAACAAGTGGGCTTCGGCTTCAAAGATTTCCGACGATGCGTCGTCGTCGCCCTTGCGCGTGTACGTGAGACTGCCAATCGTCGAGGGGAATTTGTGCTCGCCCATGCGGCGCGGTGCGAGCTTCATGGACAGTGTCTTTGGGGAGCAATTGAGCTGTTCGCACAAGTAGGTGACCAGCCGCGTGTCGTCGTTGAGCTCCAGTAAACCGTCGGTAAAATACTCGACTAGTGCCATCACAAACTCTTCTTCTTCTAGGGTCTCAAAGCCCGTGCGGATGATCATGGGCCGCCGCCGCCGAATATTCGGCGGTGAGTTCTTGGTGGTCGAAACCACTGTGAGCGGACGGCGTTTCTTGGGCGATGGCGTGGGTTTCCCATTGTCTGCTTTGCGACGCACAGGCGTGCCCTGGAGCGAAAAGTGACTCGGGGATGACTGGCTCGATGCTAGTGACAGCGGAGATAGCGCTTCGCCCTTGGCGTGCGTCCCCACGGTCGCTCTCCGAGGCGTTCGCAGATCGTCGGTATCCTCGTCATCGTGATTAGTCTGTAGATGCTGAGCCTGCTCGACCTCACGGAAACAGTCGCGGCGTAATTTGTCCAGCGCCTCGCGCACGTGGTCGCGGTCGGCACCGCTCGGCGCTGGCTTGAGCGCGACAAACACGGACGCCCCCACTTTGCGCGGGATTTTCTTATCGGCGATCGTTTCCGTCGCGAGCTTCATGGAGACGCGGCGCCGGTTGCAGCTGAGTTGCTCTGCTAGATACTTGCGCAGTGTTGTGCCTTCGGCGATGGGGAGAGCACCCCGTAAAAAGTAGAAAATGAGGGCGGCGGCGTACTCTTCTTCGGCGCGCGTCCAGAAGCCACTGCGTATATACGCCGGAGAGGACTGCTTCGTCTCGTCGTCGTGATCCTCCGGATCTCCGCCCATGTCCAGCTCGTCGTCGTCCGGCGGTGGCGCGTCGGCGCGCTGGCGTGGTTTCTTGGAAAGCTTGGTGGAACTAGTACTACTACTATTCAGTTTCTTGACTTTCTTGGTAGGTTTGGAAATAGAGCGTTCTGGACTCGCGCGGTTCTGGATCATGGCGTCGGCCTGGAAGAGGAGGTCCAATCCGGAGAATCCGCTTGACGGCGGCGTGGTGTGGCGTGGGGGAGAAGGGGGACGGAGAGGACGCGATGGCGCAGGGCGGCGGTAGCGGGGATCGCGTTCGTCTTCTGTCTCTTCGTCGTCCATCTCGTAGTTGTTCTCCGCCGTGTGAGAAAATGTTCTCCGCTCGGAGTGAGTTTGGTCACGCGCTGGCTCCTCCGCAGGACCCTGGAAGTCGCTGAGGATCGCAACCGCGCTACGCATTTCGTCGACGCTCCATCGCGACGACGCTGGGACGTGCGACCCGCGCGGTGACGGCGACGGTGACGAGGCATAGCCGCCGTCGTCTCCGTCGTTGTTTAGGATCATCGACAGATCCATGGTCCGAGCGATGTGGGGGTATCTCGAGGCGCAGTGGAAGGCAGAAGAAGAACTGTTCAGGAGAGGGAGAACAAAACAAAGTGGAGGGGGGAGGAAGGGAGGGGTCTGTGTGGATGTGGGCGGTGGAGGGTGACTGCTTGCTGTTGCTGACTTGCGACCGGGGGACGGGGCGGAGGGGAATGTGTGGCAACACGACACACTCGATCTCCCACCTGCCACACGCTGGCTAAAAATCCGAGAGAGCCCGTTCAGCACCGGTCCAGTCCAGTGTTGCTGACAACACTCAGCCTGGGCGGAGTGGAGAGGGGGATTCACCACGCCCAAAAGGTGCTGTAATCTGAGTTGCACTTTGGCGATGCAGCGACTGAACGGTGCTGCTGTGCAAGTGCGAAAAACGGTGGCCCGTCTGTCACACCACCACAGCGAGGAAGCAGAAAAAAGGCCATTTGTACACGCGTGTGTGACGTCATGTCTTACAGGAGGTTTCTTTGCCCACAGAGTCACTGCAACGGCAACGAGATACAGTACCTACCATACCAGTGTCAAGAGTGGGTATGATTACCCATAGAACATGGCTGAGGGGAGGGGGAGAGTGAAAGAACCCAGAGCAACTGCCCGACCCGAATTGGGTTTCAACCAAACGTGGACCAGATCAAGGTGGCCATGATCATCTCAACTCGGCTCAGCACTGAGCAATGGATCATATCCGATTCAGCTGGACGGAAATCAGCAAAGGCGTACAATGTAATATTGGACGCCACTGCCGTCCTTGAAGAGAATACACTGCGGAGGAGAAGGAAGCATAATTACACTCCGGCTCTGTTCATCCGTATCATCGAGAGAATCGACGAGTTCAGTCGAGGTCGGGAGTCAGTCTGGATAGCCGGCAATCTCACCATCATGGTCACGGTGACTGTGACCGGTTTCCGCAGGTCACCAAAACCAGATGCTTGTGGATTCCTAGTGTGGTGTCCATCTGAGCCGTCTTGTTGTCGAGTCAGCCCAAATCCACACGTGTCCCATCACCGTCCACTATGCGGAACACACACCTCCACACAGGAACGCACAGGACCATGAACACACCAGCCTCGTGGCTGATCGCCCACAGGCTATCACATGTTGCCTTCATTCATAGCAGCGTCCTCTCGCGAAGGTACTTCGTTCTCTCTTCGCTTCTTGAAAGCGGCTTTTTGGAGTGGCCAGGGACAAAGGGGAAGGGCATGCGTGATTGTGTTGGTGGTTGTCGAGGTTGCAGTGCTTTTTCCGTGAGGCCTCCATTAGGGCTCGGGGAATCAAATGCACGCAATCTACGCTTCTTTTGACTGTAGGCCATGGTGCATCGCACTCGTCAGCGGTGTTAAAGAACGGCCTGCCCGTTCTGTTGAAGAGTGCGAAAGCGGGTTGGAGAGAGAGGGGAGGCAGCAACACTTCACACAAACATGCACGCTTCATGCCCGCATGTCCGTGCCAGCGGCGCGGCCATAGTGGGTGGAGACCACTACCACCGCTGGCAGCGCCAAGCTGAGGTGTCTGTACACTGTAGATGGAAACTTTCCACTGGCGTGGGTTGTGATATGTCTCATCCAAGAGTTGTTGACTCCACTTGGTTTAGTGGCTGTGGTTCTCCATTTCAACAAAACAGCGGATGATGGAATGTTCTCCAGTCTTGTTCCTAACCTTTCAGCCCCGCCACATATATATGCTTCTTTGCTGTTGAGAGCCAAATGGTTCTGCCAAATCCGCTCCAGCCCATCGCCTCTTGTTCTTGCGGGGACTTGACGTGCAAAAGCACCTCTAACTGCGCCACTAGATCTGGCGATAATCTGTCCTCCACGTCTTTTTCTTTCTCTGGATGCGGAACATTCCAGCATAACGTTATTTAATTGTCCAGAACATCCATCAGTCTGAAAAGATTTCTCATTGGTCTGGGATGATCTCTTGTTGGTCTGAGTGTGCAACTCATTTTGCTCGCTGTCAGATCAAACTCACCGTACTGTATCCACACCGGAACTGGTCAGTGAATGGAGAGCTAACGCCAAGGACTGATCTTTCTCTATTTCTCTCAATTGATCTATGCACGCAGCCACCATAACGCGCGTATCCACGAAGACGCCGTTGCCATCGCGGCACGCTTCGTGGAAATTGGCTGCTGGAAAAGGAGGTTCTGCTGTAGCAACGAGACAGGCGGTTGTCGAGGCAATCTGGCGGCCAGACGTCCTCCACGCAACTAGATCGATCTGATTGGACGATAGACCGTGGGTACAGTTTGCCGTTTCAGGCAGAAAAATCGATTTCTGTTTCTCAAAGAATACGAAATGTCAATAAATTGTGGGAATCCATGTCACTGAAGCCGATGAGTTCTACCGCCGCGCTGCTCAGAAACATGCATTGCCGCCACGAGCCCCAAGGCTAGCTCTCTTCTGCCGTACGTCTCCGCTCTGCCTTATGCACTAATAGGTCCGGACCTGTGGCCTCTTGGTAGCGTCGCGTGGTAGAAGACTTACTTTCTTGTTGCTGCACTTTGAGCCCATTGATCGTTGAAGATCAGTCATTAAAGTAACGGGGCGACGTTCATCGCTCCACCCGAGCTGTAGAGGTGAAGCTGATGTGGGAGACGTGGTGAGTGGTGTATACTGAACTGGATAGGGTGACGTACGAGAGGTTTCATACGGTAATAGCTGCACGCAGCGATCTGCACGGAGAACCAAGCACACCAAGAAGAGATATCTACGGTCGCCAAAGCGCGACAAGAAGAGTTGAGTGGGAGCAGCCACTAGCCACTCTCGACATTGCTGGGCTAGGAGATGATTCGTCTGACGACGAGACGAAAAGGCTTGCAAGTCCCCTCATGCTGTGTTGATACCGTGGTGTGCGAGCTCGACAAACACGTGACTCGAAGTCTTGTGGTGCTGAACGTACAAGATCTCGTGGATGCCACTTGGGGGATCGGACACATACCTCTACGACACAATGATAGTTGACCATCAGGCCACGTGATAGATTCTGCTGGTGTCTGAAGGTCGTCTAGCATATTCTAGTATAACAGAGAAAGCTTTCACCAGACAGCGGAACTCCTCCAGTCCTTCACGTATAGTATCTCGTGTAAGCACTTCGTTTCTCCATGATATTGCTTTGGCTGGTCAAAATTCTCCAGCTTGTTCTCATTGTGTCCTGTCTATTCCGCTGACGTCGCTGTTGCTGATTGTGCTGCATCCTCCTCTGCGTTTTCCACGACCACTTCCACGACGGGCTGCGTAAACTTGACAAACCACGACGCCTGCCAGAACGCTGCAAAGTCATCAAGCTGCAGTCCGTCGTCCAGTACGCCATAGGTCTCGGCGGTCTCGAGCCACGCTTGGCACTGCGCTTCGTCTTGGTATACACCATCGGCAAATAAACACGCGAGAGGATAGCACCCAAGCTTGTCGTGGAAGTGGTGAGCCGACCGCAAGACCTCGATGGTGTGGAGGTACCGCGGGTGTTTCTTTCCTGTCTTGCTCGTGAGCGATGAGAGCTTGCCCTTGCCCTTCATCTTGCTGAGGAAGCCTCCTCCTCCTCCTCCTTTTCCTCCGCCGCCTTGGATTTTGCCCATTTTCTTAAGCTCAGCCAGCGTCGCTTTCTTGGGGGCTTTGGCCGTGTCGCTCGCGGCGGCCTCGCCAATGAGGTAGGCCACCAGTGCTTTGCCCAAGGCGTGGAGCAAGTGCGGGACCTGGGCGTCGGTGCTCTCTTCATTTTCCGGTTCGTCTTCTTGCTGAGTGTCTTTGCGGTAGCAAATGTGCGTGCACTCGGCCATGTCAAAGTCCACACGCTTGAGGGCGACGGTGTATTGCTCTTCTAGAAAGTCCAGCACGCTGTCCCATGCGACCGCGTCCAACGCACGGTTTGTCTTTCGCTGGCGGCCTTTCATCGCAACGTAGTTCGCGAGCTCCATGAGCACGCCCGGATTCTCTGGATCCAGGGCCAGTGCACGTTGGTACAGCGCGAGCGTCCGCTCAAAATTGGCGGCCGCTTGGTCGTTGGTGGTGTCCTCTTCGAGGACCCCATGGAGGATCGCTTCCAGTAGTTTAACCTCGGCAGCATCCGAGGTGTTCACGACGTCGTCCTCCGGGTCGACCTCGTCGTCATCGAAGGCGTCCTCCTCTTCATCCTCCTCCTCCTCCTCCTCCACTTCTTCTTCTGCCTCGTCCTCGTCCTCTCCATTTGCCGTGGGAGTTGAACGCTCCTTGCCCGCTTCCTCATCGCAAATTTTTTCCAGTTCTTGACACAGCGTGAGGGCCTGCTCATAGTACCGACGGTGTGCCACCCCAGGTGTCGCCTCATTCCCATCAGCGGTGGCCGCTTCGGTCTCGAGGAATTGGACCATGTCGCCGCCCTCGCGCAGCGCACGCGCGTACTGAAAACGCGTCTCAAACGTCGTCCCGCCATCCACATCTACTGCTTGCTAAGAAACAACTCAGCGTGAGTCGTCATCCTCCATCTAGTAAAGAGCTCTTCATGATATGCTACCTGAAATTTCTCGAGTGCCTTGTCGAGCACCTCACGGCTTTGGTGCTCCAACGCAATGATCAGCAATGACGATGCCCAGAGCGAGTAACCCACGGCGCCCATGGCCGCGTCGTCGCCGTCGGCGAGCGTCGCCATTTCCTGAAACTTGTCGGCCGCGGCCTCGGCCAGCGTCGCGTCTTCGTTTTGCGACGCAAGCCGCGCAAGCGCGGTACCCCATAAAAAGAACGCATCAACGGTCTGTCGCTTTCCCATGGTCGGGTGGTCGTCCATAAGTTTCTTGAGTCGCTTGCCGATCTGCCACGTCTCTTTCTGGGACCGCTCGTCGTCCTGGAGGATCGCATTGACCTCGTCGAGTTCAGCCGTGACGCGCGCGTCGCGTTTGGACGCCTGACGGCGCTTGCGCTTCTGATTCATGGAGCGGCCCATAGTTCTATTGGTGGTGCAGTTGCGGGAGGGTAATTAGGAAGGGATCTAAGGCTCTAGAGAGATGGAGAGAGAGTTGAGATGGCGGGCGTGGCAATGGCGCCGTCTCGAAGCCATTCGCTTTTTGCGTGTCACTTTTGCGATCAGCTTTAGCGTAGATATCCGACAAAGTACGATGTTTGGTTTCCTTCTAAATCTGATTCGAATGGTTCTTCCTAAAACCGTAGAACATGGCAAAATAGTACAGTATCTGAATGGTGGTATCATCTGATGGCCAGCGCATCGATGGATTGATGTCGCGAGAGGGACCATCAGCCTAGTGGTCCCTTCGCTGGCGGCCCAACGGCTCCCTAAGCACTGGGTGGTCTAGCCGTTCCAGTCCTGATCCTGATGCCCAGCATGCAGATCATTGCGCCGTCGTATCTCTTCGAGCAACTCCAGCTGTGGCCGTGGACGACCGCCGTCACCTTCGCTGTCACCGCCTATGCGCTCCATCGCTTTGCCGACGCAACGCGCAGACGCGCTTCTCTCGCAGCACTCGGCGGCCACGAGGCGCTTGAACTCCCCGGCAAAATGCCAGTGATTGGCCACACGCATTTCTTTGCCAAGCACGAGCACGTCCTCAACGACTGGATCGCATCGCAGTGCCTCGCGTACGACGGTAGTCCCTGGCGCGTCTCGGTGCTGGGCCAACCCGAAATGTTGGTGGTGTCCACGCCACAGGCTATGGAGGACGTGACCAAGACCCAGTTTGACAATTTCCCCAAAGGCGAATTCCAGTGCGACGCACTGCGCGATCTCTTTGGCGACGGCATGATCGCCGTGGACGGGGAAAAGTGGTATACGCAGCGCAAAATTGCGCGGCACCTCGTGACCATGCGTGCACTGCGCGATTCCATGACCCAGATTGTCCAGAAACACGTCGACACTTTGCTCACGATCCTCACCACCACCTCCGGTCTTGAACCCTACGACAGTGGCCCCCATGGCGAGCACGGCAATGTCCTCGATCTCGTGCGGCTCTTTCGCGAGGTCACAATCGAGGCTTTTGCCGAAATCGCCTTTGGCATCCAAATGCACTCGCTAGGTTCCAAGACCGAACACCCTTTCCATACATCAATGGATGCCATCTCGCCTCTGATATTACTTCGCTTTCGCTTGCCAAGCTGGTTCTGGAAGCTCCAGCGATGGCTCGGCATGGGAGCCGAAGGAGAAATTGCGCGCAACCTCACGATTGTCGATAGCATTCTCATGGACGTCGTCGCCACGTCCTTGCGTGGACGCGTCTACGACAAGGCAGCCAAATCAACTACCACCACGGATATCATCTCGCTCTTTTTAGATCATTCTGGAGACGAGAGTGACCACGCGCCGCTCTCCCCCAAGATGCTGCGCGATATTGTGTTGGTGTTTCTCGTTGCTGGACGCGACACGAGTGCCGATACCCTCAGTTGGTTTATCTACATGATCCAGCAACACCCACGCGTCGAAACCACCATTCGGAAGGAACTGGAAAACCAGTTTACTGGACTGGACACCTCCACGGCACTGACACTGGAGCAAGTGGGAAACCTCGTCTACCTCGAAGCAGCAATCCGGGAGACGCTACGGTTGTACCCGCCAGCAGCCTTTAATACCCGCGAGGCCAAAGCCGATACGGTGCTTTCCGACGGGACCTTTGTACCGGCTGGTACGCGCGTGGGGCTATCGGTGTATGCGCTTGGACGGCTCCCGAGTGTGTGGGGGAACGATGCCAGCGCGTTCCGCCCCGAGCGCTGGATCGACGCCTCGACTGGCGGCATCATCGCGGTCTCGCCCTTCAAGTTTATGGCCTTTCACGCCGGTCCGCGCATGTGTATGGGCGCGAGTATTGCGATACTCGAGATGAAACTCGTGGCCGCTAAAGTTTTGCGTGCGTTCCACTTGGACGTGCTGCAGGACCAAGACATGACGCAGGAGATTGGGCTCACGCTCGCGATCAAGCACGGGCTCAAAGCAAGGATCCGCCGTGTGGAGGTGTAAGTAGGGTACAGCAATTGAGATGACAATTATTGTGGGATCCGACCGACTGATCCGCTCCAACTTACTGTGGTTGTGGTCCACACGAGAGGGTTATTTGTGTGTCAGAATACGGTTACGCTTCTGGGGTACGGTTTGTTTCTCTATTTTCAGCGATCACCAACGAAGTTGGAGGCAGGGTTAGTCGTCCTGACGCCACATACATAAAGCAAGGTCCCGAGCGACCGCGACCTGCTGGTAAGCACTAAGCCCAACCACTGGTCGTTGCCTTTCCCCTGCCAGCGTCGCGGACGCGAACAAGCATACAAAAAGCAAGGTCCCGACCGACCACGAATTAACGTCGGTTTTGAAGGGTTCCGACCGACCGTGTATCGACGCCTGCAGAAGACTTTCAGAGCATACAAATACCAAGATCTAGCCAGCTGCAAAGTTCGACCGACCGATGGACTTCCGTCGTGTTCGTTCTGAGAGACAGCGTGTTCCCGACCGGCCGTGATCGATCGCTTTGGCACCCATAGTTAACCCAAGATTATTTTTTGCTTGTAACACGGCCGGTCTTTTGCCGAGGTCGGCGGAATTGCTCACCACCACCTCAGGGAGAGGCCAAAGACACCGCAATGCATGGCGAGCATTTCCCAATTGGCGACAAACCACCAACACCAAGCCTCTTCCAACGTTTTCCAACGCCAACCTCCCCACACCCACGCCAACAATGTGCAACACCTCCAGTACCCAGGTCGTCATGAAGAAGCGCGCCCGTACTGGCGCCAACATGGAGACCGTCACCAAGCGTGCCAAGCAAATCGCATTGGACGATGCCCTTCCGCTACCGACGTCGCCTGTCGATGTCGCTGCCGATTTTGACGATGCTGGCGCCACGAGCGAATCGTCAGTGGATTTCGAAGAGTCATTCGCGTCGCGCGAGCAGCTCCTTTCATCGGATCTAAACCTTGAAGTCAAGCTCATGCAAGGCGCGGTGCACGATATGCAAGTTACCGTGAACCTTGCGGCCGAACGCATCTCGGAACTGCGCGCAATGCTGATGCAGTACGCCGAAAGCCGGTGAAAGAAAGCCGCGTTTTTATATTAGAACACACTAGCACGTACAAATACTTCTCGTCTGTAAACTAGGAAGGCCATGGCGAGATGGCCGCATGCAATGAAATCCCATTTCAACAAACATCTTCAAAACCCTTATTTCTCAATGGCACAAGTGGCCCATACTATGCAGCGACGCAGAGGACGTGGATCTCCCAGATTATGAGACAACGACGAGAGGGCGCTCGAACTATATCTGCCAATACGACTCACGACATATGACGGCCAGAGCAGAAGCGCACCCCAACGCCAAACTTAAAGATAGCTTACAGCTGGGGTTCCAGAATAGCCGACTTGCATTGGGTATGTTACTGGCCCAAATCCTACTGCTTCGTCCTCACGAGCGTCTTGTGTGATCGTTGCGGTCGCTCTTAGGAAGGATAGTTCGCCACACAAGCGTTTCTCTGATGTCATTGCGACTGCTGATGTCTACACCACCAGCAACATTGTCTACCTCATGAAGGGAAGAAAGAAAACGACTTCGATACCACTCGGACAAGTTGAGATGGATCCTATGCTGGACTTCCTCTGGGTTGGGATCTCACAAAGATCACAAACCTTCATAACTATATAGCGAAGTGATGGTGGTTTCATGGGTAACAGGAAATGTTCCTGTTATACCCTCTATGAATGAGTACTCCAGCGATGCTGAACTCTAAAAAATCTTTTCTCCGTGCAGAACAGTCAGCTGCATGTTCGCCTTACTCTTCCTGTCTTCTCGCCCAACACGAGCGATCTTGACTTGCAACATGGAAGTTAGGAGTCTCGATTTCCGTCTTTGACGTGAAAGACTGACGAAGTGGAGTGTGAAGTGTTGCGTACACTTCATACATGGCGATTCTCGAAGGAAAGAAGTCGGCGGCAGCAAACGGAAGGCGGAGCGTGGGTGAGAAGACTACTTCCACTCGATCGGAGGAACCATCCACCGCAGAATACTCGACTCGATGCTATCAGTCGTGTGGTCCTCGTTGCGTGAGTCGGTCGATCTCACCGAACCATCTCATTCAATAGTAACACCAGGTTGATAGACACCTCGATCTCCTCGGCTCGCTGAGGCATAGGACTTTGCAGCGTCCGAACGTACCATGATTTTCGACCATCGCAATCTAGCTGTGCGCAAGGAGGATTCCAGCGATGCATCGGAATGTCAACCTCCACCGCTGTAGATCGGTCTGCCGCTCCGCTCTTTCTCTCGACGTACGACGCCGAGTCCATTGCGGTATAGCCCACAATTCGGCAGCCGTTGGATGGGCGACGAAATTGTAGAATGGAAGAGTAAAGGGAGTTCAAGACGTGAAAGCTCTTCGCAGGCAAATTTTTCAACACTATCCTTAAAGGAATAACACACACGGTGAATATACTTTATCGGGTGGTGACGCGCCAGACACTGGATCAGCCGTGCATGCGATTGCAACGCATGTACATCCCTGATCTGCTGCTGCAGTGCCCTCCGTTGATCGACGGAAGGTAGTTTGAGCTTCCACTAGATATCTGACCATAACCCACGAAATTTTGAATCTGCGTGACGCCGTGGCGCTGTGTTGTCGTCCGTTTAGTGATAAGTGAGAAACTCCTCTAGAGGTCATCCAAAAGATGGAGCAGCTCGTCTTCCACTAAATTGAACTTGGCACACCAAGGAGGAGCCTGGGTTGTGGAACCATGTTTCGTATGCTGGGTCGCGGTCCCACCCAACCGCTTGAGGATTTGGTCACGCATGCTTTCACGCGACATAGAGACGCGATTCGTTCGCGCCAACGCCCCCAGTGATGGCTGTGAACGCGTCGCGTCCACTATTACTTTCAGGAACAGTGCCACAATGACACACCGCAGGGACTCAATCGAAGAACAAAGAATACGACCTGCAGCAACATCACTTTCACATGACTCGGGAAACCTGCAGATTTCTCCGACATACATCACCACGGGCATTTGAGACCTCCCCGTGCGATGACGAGTGAGTACGGTCGGATTGCCCTTTCTACCGAGCGTTTGGTCACGCTCCATGAAAGCCGTCGCTTGTACTGTGGAGAAAAACGCATCGCGGCAAGTGGTGTGTAGTTCGATGACAACGGGATCCAGACGATTCGCTTCAAGCTCGACAGCAGTCTTTGGGCTCAGCACGGCATACTGTAGCGCTTCAGGGGTCGATCAGTCGCGCCGATCCCGATCTTGAGTACATTACGCTGATTTGCTCCCTTTACATACAAACTCGGACTCTGAATGGGTCAGGGCATAAATGAGAGAGCCCCAAAATGGAGAAGGACGTACGAAAACAGAGAAGGCATTACAAAATACACAAAATTACAATATTAGGCAATCACCAACTTTGGGCTAGATTTTAAATCGAGAGGCGACATCATTATGGAGAAAGACTAACGCGCTTCGCGCTAGCTTGCGCGGCGTTTGCTACGCCAACTGCCCTTCCCTCGTGGCGCGCAAGGCACGCGTTGGTCTAGATAATGAATTCTGGTTAAGTTGGGGTCGCGATCGATCATGCTCCGGGGGTACCCTCCACCCTCCGGATGGGCTCTCGTTCCTAGCCACAAGAGGGTTGCCCCACTCTTCTCTGTTGTCTCCATTTTCGTGTTTCTTCTCTGTTTTTTAAGGTTTCCTCATTGACCTTAACAATTGCCTGCTGGACTGTTGGATCCGTCCGCCCTCTGCACTTCTGATTTCAGGTTCACTCTTCAAGAACCAATCAGTATGCCTCATAAGTGGATCCACTGGTTAACGGGGGGCGGAAGATCCGAGATCGCCACACAGCAAATCACTCTTTGACAAGCTCATTGCAAGGATGACGTTGACCGCCCAGGAAGAGGAGTGGCAGCGCGCGCGCCGCGAGGTGTACGAGGATCTGCCGCGCAGTGGCCGCGAGGGGCTTAACCGCGATGCGATCCGCCAGACCAGGTACAGTACGCTCCTCATTGGAATCAATATAATACCGCCGCTAACCCCAATACTTCTACTTGGACCTGCAGCCAATTCTTCATCTCGGACGGCACGAATTTTATACCCAAGCCGTACGTGTTTCCCACCGAGAACGACGCCGTCGGACTCGCTTGCGCAGCACTGCCCAAGGCGTTTGCCAAGCTCACAGTGGACCTGGGCAAAGAGCTCGTCGCGCTGCTACCTCGCGCCGCCGACACGAACCACCTCATGGGCTACGTCAATGACGTCAACACCATGCACATGACGCTGTTCCACACGTCGCATCCCGACGACATGCTCCCACAGGCAAGGCAACGCCAGCCGCAAGATATTGCAATGCTCCGCGACATGGCATCGCAGTTCCAGCCGCTGACGCTGACGCCGCACCGTGTCGTCCTGTGTTCGTCTGGGGCAATCGTACTGCTCTACGATGTCGACGAAGCGTCCGGCTCGGATCCGTTTACTGTGGATCGTCTGCGTGAACTTGCCAAGCACACATTCTCGCCCTTCCCCAGGCGCCAGTCCCAGGCGATCATGCATACGACGCTCGCGCGAATACTAGATCCGGACGTTCCGGAGGACGCTGTCGCACGGATCCACCGCCAGTGCGAGCTCATCACTGAGCGGCTCCACGCCCAGCACGCATCATGTGTCGTCACGGAGCTCTGGTTTGTCGGCGAGACCCATCACTACTGGGCCGGCGGCCCTACGACCAGCATCCCGCTCGGCCGTGGTGGTGGGCTGGACAGCTCGTGAGCTCGTCAGCAGCATCGATTCTTGCGTGCTTATACTGGCTAATACTGGCTGAATCGATCCCAACAAAGAGACGATCATTGTTTTTCATGTGCAACCATCATTCCACTTGGGCAAGAGTGATGGCCTTGGTCCGACCGCAGGTTGCCGATTGCATCAACCATATCCCCATACAATTTACAGCGTAAATTGAAGCGCTCACACCGACCGACCGGAGTTACGCAGCATACCCACTTGGTTACAGATGACCACTTCAACGCGATTACGGAGTAGCTCGTAATCGTCCCTAACCACACCGAGGTTGGATATTGCTCAAGACCGACCAATTGTGGGACAGTTGCATATCATACTGACTGGCAGTCTAACTTTCGCCACCAATCCGACCAACCGCTAGCCGTCGTGGAATTCGCTTCAACTGAACCACGTGGAATTCGACTGATGAACCTCGCACGCGATGGCGTCATCCGTCCGTGACGCGAGTAGCTCCCACACACGTGACCGCAATCAATGACCACCCCATGTCCTTCGAATGCGCCCCTCTTGGTTGGCCACGCCATTGTCCAATTTCCACCTCACAGCAATAGACTAAACTCACCATGGCCGCCACCTCCGGTCCGATCGCGTCACCCATGTCGCCGGTGATCAAGCGGTCCACCCGCAAACGCCAACGCCCAACGTTTTTCGCCGAGGAGATCGCTGCCACCGCGACACCATCGACCACTCGTAAGCACAGCACTCACACAAACCAGCGGAGCACCCGCCCACGGTCACACCAGAACAAGGATTTACCAACGAATTACCATCCACCCACACGGCACGTTCGAGCCCGCAGCGAGCTGTCCGAGCTGTCGGAGACAGTGACCGGTTTGCGAGAGCAGGTCGAGTCGGCCACAGTCCAGATGCAAGAGCTGCGATCCCTGGTTACGATGCTGGCGGATTTGTATCGGCAAGAAGACATCTCGACGGACGAAGCGGCGCTGTTCTCAGCGACATCGTCGGAGCTAGACACTGACGAGATGTTTTCGACCACCACGTCCGAACACGATGCGGCGTTTGATGAGGAAGAAAAAAACGACTGGCTCACAACACCACTGTCTCCGTTGTGAAGCGCGCCGATAGCGAGAGGCAGAATTGTGTAAGTGTACATATCATCCCTACGAATAATATATAAATATCCAATTATGATCCTGACCACGGCACAGTATGGATTCATTTCCAAACCAATTCAAACCGAACCAACCCAGCACACGAACATCGGACAGCAAGCAATCCGCCTGTAGCTAACTCACAGCCATAGATATGCCATGTTGGCGGCAATTTAATTTTGTGTATTAGTTGGGGTGGGACATGGCGAGGGTTTAGTATCGAGCAGAGAGGACTGTCGACGACGCTCGCCCATGGGCGACGGTGATTGTACTGTATTCGCGGGACGTGACATGGGCGACGGTGGTTGTACGGTACTCGCGGGACGTGACGTATTCGGACGGACTCGCTACGAAAAAAGATACTGTACCCTTCGAGACGCGGGACGGTCGTCCCCATTTTGCTTTCCCTGATACTTGCGATTTACCATCCTCCGTCCCACAAGCCAGCGTGCTGTGTCCTGCGACAATAATTGCGACGTGCGATCCGCGTCCCGCAGGCCAGAGTCGTGCGTGGCTGTACTGTAGGTACGGAACAGATCCAGCTGCATGGATCGTCACTTTCGTTCCATGGGTTGGTCGCGCTCCGGCGGTGGATATACTTGATTAAGGCACAGGGCATTGGACTGAGGATCGTGGCAGGGGCACGGTCGGTTTTCCACTGCTTTTCATCACTTTGTGGTCGGTCGGCAACTTACTTTGACTATGGTGCGTTTCGCTGTGGTCAGAGCAGAGTTACTCTTGCGTTACTATGCACCGTCCCCTCTCCCTCCGTTCGAGCGAGTGGGCCTAAGAACCGTTCTCGCTCCTCCTTACATTTGTCCGACATGTTTAGATGCCAACGGCTCACGGATGTGGAGGATTCGACCGGGCGAATGGAGTCGGACTCGGACATGCCCACAAATCTGGATGACTGAGTAGGAACAATGTTGGGGAATAGTGTTCACCATGAGGGTCACCAACGTTAAACATACAACACGATTCCCACACGTAAATCAACAGCTTTAGAATTCACCACCATGCGTGGGTTACTGTATGCTAGCGATACATAAATAACAAGACGCTTACGTCTACACGAGTGGAAGGGTACACACTTAGCAGTTAATGTGCTCGTGATGCCGCTGCTCCATAGAGCGCGCGATGAGATCTCGCAGTTCGTTGATCTTCTGCGCGACCAGGGCAACGTCCTTAGCAATGGAGTTGACCGACGTCTGAAGCGTCCGCACTTCATCGCACGGCTTGGTGTGAGTGTCCTCAGTTTCGACACAGAGTCGCTTAAGGTGCTCACGATCATAGTCTTCTTCAGTCGAATACGCCACGTCCATATCGACAAAGTCACAATCGAAGAGTGCGGCTGCAGCAAGCAGCTCGTCGTCCTCGTCCTCGACGGCACGTTGCGAAACGATCGTCGTCGTTGTTGTTAGAGGGCGAAGACGCTTGCGGCTAAAGCACTTGTCCTCGGGGTTCACGGGGGTCATGGCAGCCTGGGTACTAGACGGGATGGCTCGGAACGGCATGGAAATGGAGAGGCTGGAGAACCGAGGTGAGTGTCTTATGTAGGTCGAGGCGAATTGGATAATGGCTCTGCGTGCGGCGACCAGAGGCGGTGGAATACGGGCGAACATCAGACCACCAGATACTGGTCGTCCCTGCGGTCGAGGAAAGTGCCGTCGAGGCTATGGAGTGGATTATGTCGAACCGACACCTGAGTGGTCGGCCGGTCGGCAGTGTAACACCTGTATTTAATGACAGCAAGGTGTTTTGTGTCTAATGAGGTTCTCGAACTTTGACCTCTATATACGAACCGCTTCTTTGTCGTTGGCGATGAAGAGGGTCAGCAATGTATCGTTCTTTGCCGTTCGTTGTGCTTCAGATGAATGGTCGGTCGTTTTCAACGGTTGGTTCATCTATTCTCTAGTATGTTTTCAATCTCTTTTCGACGCTACTTTGTGGTCGGTCGGAAAATGTTATTTGAACTGAACGAGCTGACCACACTTGCGGACGGTCGGCGTGAAGCTTTCACTATGCATGAGATTTAGTCGGATCAGCGAATTCGATTGTGTTCGCCACATCCGAAATATCCGCCCGTACTTATCACAGGGAATGATACGCACTTAGTCAGTCGAGTCTCTTCGATCCTGAAAGGTCGCATAGGTCCAGTAAATCTTTGCCATTGACCTCTCATCAAGGATGCTGTCAGAGGATCAGATATGCATAGCGCTGCTCTTCTGCGCGACGTTCGGCGTTGGTTCCATGAGCTTTGGTGCGGTGTTTGCCGCCGCTGGGCCATTGCTGGCATCACTAGCCATCTACTTTCTCTCGGCGTGTAACCTCCATGCCAGCATCGCCGTCAGCAAGTGCCTCGCCGTCGCGCCCCTCTCCGTCCGCACCTTCAGCGACCTCGGATACTATGCGTTTGGCGACACTGGACGTCGCGTCGTTATCGCCTCGGAAGCGGCCGTGTGCTATCTCACACCCGTGGCGTTTCTCATCTTGGGCGGGACGTCGCTGCTGCCGCACATGTTTGACGATATATTCATCATGAGCTCGACCGAATGGATCCTTCTCATGGCCATTACGGTGCTCCCTATCATTCTTATCCCAACGCTTAAAGGTGCTGCGCCGCTATGTATCGTGGGTGGTCTCGTGGCGGTTGTCACGGACGTCATTTGCATCGGCAATGCACTCTCCAGCCTGCCGACGTCCCCAAGAGAGACCGAGCTTGAGGTCAACCACGTGATCCCTACGTTTGGCACGATCATGTTTGCCATGGGTACCGCCATTATGATTCCGCCAATCCAGCGCCAACACTCGGACCCGAGCCACCTCGCCAACCTAATCTCTCTCACGCTGCTGTACATCACCTCGATCTACATGCTCATTGGCATTGTCACGTACTACCAGTTTGGCTGCACGGCCCCGACGACATTGCTCGATGAATTGCCATCGGGTGCATGGAAGAAAGCGGCGTCGATGTTCATGTTGCTCCATATTATGGTGGCGTTCCCCGTGATGCTCACGCCCACGCTGTTTGACGTCGAGCGGTTCGTATTGGGCAAGGACGCCGACGTCGATGTGCTCCACCATACCATCGCCATGCGAGCGGCCAAGGTAGCTGCTGGTAGACCCATTTTGGGCAATGCACCGAGCATCGCGAGTCTGGATGACGATGGGTTTCTCTACGGAAGCAGCAAAGCCGCGAGCACAACCTCTGTCTCGTCCTCGGTCTACTTCCAAGCCCAGTCGCCGACCCACGCGTCGACGCCACCCAGCCAGTCCGGGCTTCCATCGACATCGTCGAGCAATAGTAACCTCTCGTTCATGGAGGAGTACGCCGCCGTGGACGTGACCTTTACGTTGCGTGACAGGCTCTGCAGTGCCCTTATCCGCACGCTCACGATCGCGTCCCAAGCGTTTCTCGCCGCCATGCTCCAAAACTGCTTCTCAGATATTCTCAGTCTCATTGGCGCCACGGCCGTAACCATGTCGTGTATGATCATGCCGTGTCTCTGCTACTTGAAAGTGTACCCCATCCCAACCCACCTCTTTCTCGGCCGGTGCGACCGTGCGTTCTGCTACCTCATTCTCGTCTCCACTACACTGCTGGGGATCTACTGCACGGTTGTTGCTGCCGCAAATATCCAGACCAACATGTCCAAGTACAAGTTGTTTGCACCCGTCAATATAACAGTGGCCACAACCTCCTCCGCTGGAGGAGGGGACGACGACATGGAGACGCTCGATCAGTACCCCTACTGCCACATCGGCGAACGAAACTGATTGCGAACACAGCGATATGCAGCGCGGGGAGAGGGAAGACGGAGAGAGAGGGGAGTGGGGAGAGGGGAGA